>RJWJ010002862.1:0-93807 GCA_004363605.1 Indri indri | reverse complement strand
TAATGGATTTTAAAAGGACAAAAAATAGACAGACAAAAGAAGTATGTTATTCATAAGTCAGTGTACCCAAAGGAGCTGCTTTTCTTTTTCTTTTTTTTATTTCAGTCAAATTTCTTTGCCCACCCACAAGACCTCACAGATGCAGAAATGACAGAATTTGCCTGCAGTCTGAGCAAATGTGCAACGGTATTGATGACTGTGGGGACAACTCAGATGAAGATCACTGTAGTGGTAAATTTGTTTAACAGATAATTTGGCAACTGCTATAAGATACTATAATAATTTGTGCTCAAAAATTCAAAATATATATATATTTTTGCATGGATATCTGAAAGTATTATTTTTAGGCACTTGCTCTTCTGACAGGGTATAAAAATAATCCATTAACATTTCATTTGCATGGTAGAGTTGTGTGGCTTTATCCAGAGTCCTGACTAGGAACTTTATTCCAGAAAATTCTAATCACATGAGAGAAACAACATAGTGGTTTAAAAATGCTCCTAGTTAAAATAGTTCCTTGAGGGGAGGGGGCTTACATAGATTGTTTTTATGTGTACACAATCCCTTTTTCACCATTCTGAAATTTTAATATGAATAGTTTTACTTAAATATGCAGCAAAATTATTTAAAGAAGAAACTTGACCTGACCTCATTTGAGACATTTATATCACCTTAAAAAAAAAATCCCAAATATCCCACTTAGGGTGAATATTCAGACATTTTCCTACAGAAATGAGGTGTTATTCTCTGTAGGGTAAATACAATGTCACTTTTCTAAAATCCAAAAATTTCAGAATTTTTTTCATCTGGCCTCAAGAACTTCAAATAAGGGATGTGAACCCATGTTTTTCACAGTACTCAGTAAAATCTTGAACATATTATGTGCTCAATAAATTTGTTTTGATTCTGTGAAGCAGTAATCATTTTTAAATGACTCCATAGGTAAGCTGACATACAAAGCAAGGCCTTGTAAAAAGGATGAGTTTGCTTGTAGTAACAGAAAATGCATTCCCATGGACCTCCAGTGTGATCGACTCGATGACTGTGGAGATGGTTCAGATGAACAAGGCTGCAGAATACGTGAGTCTGTTTTCCGTTAAACAAAACACAGTGACACACAAGTCCAATTTCTGCTTAAACATGACTGAAACTTTCTTTACTGCTGGTTGATAAGATTGCTCTTCAAAACGTGATTAAGCAATGCCTCCTTTTCTACACCTTTGCCAAAGCAACCATAGAACATTATTTAAGTTTATTTCAGAAAATGTGAGGCAGATGAGGTTGATTTTGTAATGAGTATCCTTATTAGAGCTGAATCTGAGAATTCAATATTTAAATACAGATTTTGATGTCAGCAAATACTAACTTAGTATTTTTGAATTTTATACACAATAATATTTGGGTGATGGTAAAAGTCTTAATAATGTATTCATTAT
Organism: Indri indri; assembly: GCA_004363605.1. Lineage (NCBI taxonomy): Eukaryota > Metazoa > Chordata > Mammalia > Primates > Indriidae > Indri > Indri indri. Next base: position 92,371 of record RJWJ010002862.1, on the reverse strand, counting down.
TTAAAAATTTTTAATTTGTCTATCGCTGAGTTATTCTTATAGAAGACATTATTATTTTATTTAAAGTGCTGTGATACTTGAGTTATTAGATCCTGTTTGCTTATAATTTCATCTTTAATTCTTGATGTTTGATTTTCCATAGTAAAGAAAAGTAAATTTATGATCCTAAATTCGGATTCCTTATAAAACTCATAAAATACTTCCTATTTTGGGATCTTTTATTTTTTCTCATTTATGCGTCTAAGTTGTTCCTCATTGAGTGAGGAAGCAAAGTGTACCAGGATATGATCACATATATCTAAACCGTGGTATCATTCCACTGATGCATTTTAACTAATTGTAAAATATTTGAGTCAGTGGGGATTAATAATGGTTACAATTCTGATGATAAAAGTCTCACGTTTCTCGAAAATATGATTTGCTTAAGTAACTTAGAGATAATACAATGTTGTCCCTACAATAATGTCCTCCTCATTTATATGCATTCTAAAATGTTTTCTTGAATGAGAGGTAAAGCAATGAAATTGCAAAGACTATGCTGGAAATGACAAGTAACTCTTTGTCCTAATAGTGTTGCCACCCATGACCAACCATTGAAGCACGTTGCACACTCAAATGTTTCTCTCATATGTGTGTCCAGACTTAAAAAAAAAATTAAAACTGTTGATTCAGCCTACCTACTTGAGTAAAGTAATGCCCTTGATTGAGTTCATGAATGTTAAGTTTAAGGGAGCAATAAATGCCCAAGTCTCCAGGTAGCTAATAGGAAATGCTTTGGTTCTTAGAGAAAGATATAGTACTCATATATGGTAACATCATAAGGATAACCTGGCATTAGAATCACTGATTCTTACTTCCTTTTCGAAAGTAGTGTAGCTTGACAACAGCTGCAAATATCAGCTGTTGGCAGCTTGGTCTAAACAACATTTAATGTAAATAAGTTGAGTTTTTATCTACTTCTATACTTTTATAAGTATACATGGAGAGAAGACCACATAAAAGAATTATCTATGGAATAAGAAATATCATTTCAATTTTTTTAAAAAAGTAAACTCCCACTTCAGGAATTAGAATTATATTAGTTTTGATTATATTTTTAAATCCTAGCTTCCACTGCATATACCTGTGAAGATAATGTGAATCCATGTGGAGATGATGCATATTGTAATCAAATAAAAACATCTGTTTTCTGTCGCTGTAAGCCTGGATTTCAGACGAACATGAAAAACAGACAGTGTGAAGGTAGAGTACATTTTCTCAACAGCTTGCTCTTAAATCTTTGGGCTGTAAAAAGATTCCCAAGACTGCTAAATTGTGAGATGACAGGGGATTGATTTTCATCAAAATGGTGTGTATCTATGGGATACCATTTCATTACGGCAGTGAAAGTCTCTGGGGTCAAGAGCGTGTTTGTTTGTACAGCTAAGCTAACTATCACAGAGGCTACAAAGGATTTTCTGTGGCAAATTCCGACCCGTGGAATTTCAATTCTATTGTTACAATTCTGTTTTGAAATGCAAATGACAAAATTGCTGGTTCAGGAACTATTGGAGAATTAGACTCACTTCATAAAAGAATATGTTTATGATGACCCATTTCTCTTGAGTGTGACATTTGCAATACTGGAATAGGTAATTCACATTTAGAGAATGGTGGGCTTTTGTCCTAACACCATGTTTTAAACAGTATTATCATAACGTGTCTTTAAAAATTCAAAGTCAGGATCTAAATAAATCTCTTTCAACATGAGATCATTTAAAAAATGAGAGTGTAGGATAGCCAGAAGCTCACAGTAAGTCAGTCAATATAATTTATGTCAGAGCTTTAACTACAGACCTGTGAAATACAGACCCATATGCACTTTCTGCAATTTTCTCCCATAAAACTGATATTTGTAGTCTTATTCACCTGATACTGTGATTAGAGCTAAACCTACAACTACTCGGTCTGGCTTATCCAGGGTAAATTCAAGTCCTAAAATGCTCTGACCTACCAGTTTGTTTTTCTACTGTTTCCTTATTATATTCTTGGATAAAGAAAAATGATTTTACTGTGTCAATCAAAATGGAATTAGTTAAATAAATTAATTATACTCACCCAAAAGGAGGAGAGGAATAGTCACATAATAATTAGGTACATTTTGAGTTATATGCTTGTTTTGGATTATTCATGACATTTTTTTTTCTCCATTACTACGAAGCACTGAAAGCTGACAACAGAAGTTTTCTCTTTTAATAAAATACAAACTATTTCTCACAACTACAGTATTTCTTTTCCCAGACACTGGCTACCAATTGTTTATAAATGTACACATACACATATAATTTATTCAAGATTTTAATTCTAATAGCATTGATTTTCTAATATTTATTTATGCATAGTGGGCTCTGTTTCCTGTAGATTCTTACTAAATGTAGAAATTCTATTCTCAGAATTTTCTTAATGTTTAATTACATTCCACAGCAAATATAACCTGCAAACAACAGTCTTCATTTAAAATTACTATGCATTCACTCTTTTTATGCACTTTTGTTGTGTAAATGAGTAATTTCCAAACTCTTAACAAAATTGGCATCTTTATTTAATAAATGAAGTTTTGATAATAAAGAAAGCAATTTTAACTTGGTATAGAGGAGGGGAAAGACATTACATGGATTTTGTAATCAAAAAATTTAAATTTGTTTGTCGCCTTTATGTATCTCAAAAAATGCGTGAGAAATTGCTATTTGATGTTCAAGCTCAGATGCTTCAATTGGAGTATCTAAGGGAGGTAAAAAAAATCAAAGGCAGTGGCAGAAGAGAAGTAGGAAGGGATTAACAGTTGCTGAGTGCCAGGCACTGTTGTGGGTGCTAGGCATGTGTCGGCTTCCTCCTTCCTCTTCAAAAGCTTATGATCCTGACCTTATCATAGAGATGAGGGGAAAATGGTGACCATATGGGAACATGTGAGGAGCGGAGATTTTATCAAAGCATGAAGATTTTTGCTGATTTGGATTTCATACCAAAGGGAAACCATAGTAACGAATAACTTCCAGTTCAGTTGCAGGTACTGGAAAAATCAGAAATATTTTTTGTAATTCTGATGGTTAAGTGCTGATAAGATGTATATTACTTTATCCCTGTAAAATATTCATTAAAAACAAGTAAATACATTTTGTTGCATCTCTTTACCCTATATTTCAACCAAACACAGAGATGAGTTGTTATAAAAATACTTAAGTTCTCCTTAGGCAAGGTATCATAGCGGAGAAAATAGAACCAGAAAACCTGAGTTTAAGCCTTGGCATTGTTACTTACAAGTGTTACTGGGAAAGTTCCTATCTATAACATTGAGACCTTACATTATTGTGTGCTAAACAAAAGATAGTTATTATTATCATGATCTTTAAGTTCCCTAATTCGAGGGAAAAATTTATCTCTTAGATTTGTTATATAATTATGGAAGCTATAATTGATAAAAGGGGCAGAAGAATTATGTTGGTTAAATGCAAAAATAGTGGAGGAAAGGACAGAGAAGTAGGTAATTCACCAGAATCACCTGACCTAAATCCTGGCTTTGCTTAAGCTCTAAAATTAGAGGCACGTGCCAAGCTACAGAATATTCCTTATGATTTATTTATTTATGCTTGTGATTTAGATGTATTTATTTCTACATAGGCATACAGATTTTTGTTTGTTTAATTCACACAGGCTGAATACAGCCCTTCTTGTTACACAGTCATATACATGAATCCAGAAGTGTATTTGAGGTATACCCATGTCTTCATTCTCTGACAGTCATTATGTAAAATGTGGCAATAAAAAAGGAACGCATCATAATTTATGTCCTCAAGGGACTGACAGTCAAGTAGGAGATATGAATATATGACCATATTTCTGAAATATAGTAAGAGCAATGTTGTAAGAAAGAAATACCAGGAGAGCAAAAAGTGGAGAAACTTAGGGATGGATCATTATTCCAAGATATTGTTGGAGACCAAGGAGGACTTTACTTCAGGTGCATCTTGAGAGAGAAGTAGAAACTCTGTATGTAAATGTGGGCAAGGACAATATAGGACAAAGAAATAGGATATGACATGTGCAAAGGTCTGGAGGTAGGTAGTCAGAAACAGGCTTAAAAGAGAAACTCAAGGGGTGTTTATTTGAGTGAATAAAAATACTAGAGAAGTTTAAAATGGATATTTTAGTATTTTAAGGAATTAACATAGGTGATGCAGAAACAATTGATGAATTTTTTTTTTAGTGAAACTGTTGTGAAAAAATTATGGCCCAAAAAATAAAACACCGTAAGTCAAAGACTTAAGATTTGAAAGCAAAATGACAGATACAGCAATAAAAAGTTAAAGTAACAAAAGTAATTTTGGCTTTTTTTGAAACATGGAAAGAATGAGAGTGTGAATTGGGAGTATGATGATGCTATTTTGAGCTCTTCTTTTCTAGACCTTAATGAATGTTTGGTGTTTGGCACATGTTCCCAGCAATGTATAAATGTGGAAGGATCATATAAATGTGTGTGTGACCAGAATTTTCAAGAAAGAAATAACACCTGCATAGCAAAAGGTAGGTTATAAGCATTATTACAAATGCTATTACAATTTTGTTGTAAACATCTTATAGGGAAAATGTTTTATATTGAGTTTTAGCAATAGCTTCATTCTTAATAATGTAAAATAAGTAATTTTTTTACTGCTGATTAAATTGGCCAGTTTGTTTGTTACCATTCTTAATTAATCAAACGTGAGATAGTTTATAGAAATGACTATCAAATACATGGTTCCTCTTAAAATCACTTCGTGTTTGAAAGAACTTGTCAAAAGGGGTAAAAGTTTAAAAGCCAATGTGAAAGAATATAAAGTATCTCTCTCTTTATGGCCTTCTATAAGTTTTTCCAAAAAATTATTGCACCATTAGGATAAAAATGAAAGGCTAAAGGTTAGCATTATAAGGAGAATGCAATTTTGAGTAAGGATTTTAAAGGTTTCAAAGCAAAATTATGCTTTGAAATTTGGACCTCCTCCACTTACCAATATCGTTTTTTAAAAAGATTAAATAACATAGAAGGATTTTGGGCTTTTGTAGGTATGGGTTTTAATGCTCATATGTTTTTGCTAAATAATATTATAACTTCAATATTGTTAGCTGCAAGATATGATTCGATATTGTTAATAATATGGTTATTACCAGAGCAAAACAGCATGATAAGGGGACCAAGTGTGGGCTGTGGTGTGAGATGTACTTGGATTTGAATCCCAGCACTGCACCTTTTAGCCTTCATGGCCTTGGGGAAGTCATTAAACTCTCTGTATAATGGGGATACTAATACTTACTTCCCCTGCTTGTAAGAAGCGGGGATAAATAGTGAAAGGCTTAACTTAGTGTTTGATATACAGTAAACATTCACTAAATGACAGCTGTTAAGACAATAGAGCTGAACTATACCCCACTGGGTATTGTTATTATTTAATATTTATTTATTTATAGAAACTATAGAGGTAATTCAATCTGTCTAACTATAGAGGTAATTCAATCTGTTTGGCTAATAATTCAATAAATATTTTCAGAATTTGCTTTAGGGTTTTACTTGTCAGTATGAAAATGACATTAGTGTCCTATTGTAGGTGTCGATACTTTAGGATGTAGTATTCTACTTAGCAGGATTCTAGATAATTTAGAGGTTATGGAACTTCGATGCAATCAATACTGATATCTTTATATAATAAAAGTTAGCAAGCATTTAAGATATATGGATACAGGAAGAAGAAGACTTCTGATATCTTAATTTTTATTTTTTAGTCTAAAGTAATGATCACTTAGGTGCATAAACTAAATGCTCAGAAACTTTGGAGGCTTGATGAGCATGCAATATAGCATCTGAATATTGAGAATCAAAGCATTAGAACATAGCGTATTGAGACTTACGAAATAGTAATCCCTCTTCATAAAAAGGACATCTTCTACAAATACTTAATTTCTAATCATAAGGAAAACATTGCACCAGAAAAACCTGTATCAATAGATATTGCAAATGTTTAGATAAATGGGTATCGGAAATCACAAGTCATGAAGACTAAAAGATAATATAAATTTGGTTGATTTTTGAGGAAGAAACTGTATTAAGAATAACAATTCAAGATAATTTAAAAGTACAAGCATTGCTTTTACATTAGTTGACATTTACTTTATTTTTGTATTTTATTATAATAATCTCCAGGCTCTGAAGATCAAGTTCTCTACATTGCTAATGACACTGATATCCTGGGTTTTATATATCCATTCAACTACAGTGGCGATCATCAACAAATTTCTCATATTGAACATAATTCAAGAATAACAGGCATGGATGTATATTATCAAAGAGATATGATTATTTGGAGTACTCAGTTTAATCCAGGCGGAATTTTCTACAAAACGATCCATGGCAGAGAAAAAAGGCAAGCGAACAGTGGCTTGATTGTAAGTAAAGAATATTGGATATCTAAAGTAAATAACACTGAATATTTAAAATGACATCTAAATATTTAAGCACTCCTGCTTTTTAAACAAAAATCTATCATAATATCTAATCGTAATAATTAATTAATATGTTCAATTATTACTCTCAGTATGCTCCCCATATAGAAATAGAATTATTTCCCTGGTCACTTATTCTCATAGCTGTATATAGTTTATTTTAGTTGCATGATTTTATGTTTTTGTTTTAGTGTATTTGCCTTAGATATACAATATAAGAATGGCAATGAATGGTATCTAACATTTGCCGAACATTTTATATTTCTCAGTGCTTTATAACATGTTATGAACATAAGCCTATTTCATCATTACATGAGCTTGGGAAACATCATCACTGTGTTTTTATTTAAAAAGTAAGGTAATGCTGGGAAAATGTTTCATTTTTAAGAATATAAGAAATATACTTCTGTTCTAGGGCAAGAGAACAACTCAGTAGTGTAACCATTTCTTCAAACTCTTGATAACTATATTTCAGGGAACATTTAAAAGAGCAATATTGCTTGCTTGTTTATGATGGACGTGTTGATTATCATGGTTATTCTTTTTAAGAAAAATAAACAAGAACATTTGTATAGATTTGTGTTTGTAGGCTATCCCTTTTTGTTTTAAGGCATGTCAAATTATTGTGTATTTCATATTTTGAAGTAATCTGGGAGGAAAATGTCAGATAAATACTTATTTTTATGGGGCCTCGTTTGTTCTCATGCAAGCAAAGAGTCAAGCGCTGTCACAGCAGGATGTAACTGAAGCTTTGTGTTTAAAAAGAATCAAAGGTACCTATCTGAAAGTTCTCACTACTTTTTGTACTGGCATCTACCATAAAGACTTGAACTATTAATATATAAATACCGTTTGATGCAAATCTGGAACATATTTTAATTTTATCATAGTAGATAGCAATAAGCCGGTCTTTAAAAGAATTTATATTATTAGCTTTCAAGTTCAGGTTTAGATTAAATTAACTGTGAGTCAAAATCCATATATACCGGAGTTGTTTTTTAAGCCCTACTCCTAGCCCCTCAAACACAATGACTACCATTAACTTTCTTTAGTTCTACAGCAGAAGTCTGCTTTGCAAGAACATTGCTGTTATGGTATCATTTCATAATGAATAAAGAGTATATACCGTGGAGTTACAGTGCCTGAGTTTAAATCTTGTTCCTGTTGCTTACTAGCTTTTGGCTTCTCTGTACACTCTATTTCCAGATGTTCTAGTGAGGATCATGTCAATATATTAGTATATTAATTATATACTAAAATCAATTGTATATAATTCCATATAACTAATAAGTAACATACATTAATTATACATAATGTATACATTAGTATTCAATATTTCTCGGCCCATAGTAAGTACTATTTAGATGCTCATTATTATTAATAACAATATGATGATGCTGTTTATCGTGATTATGTTGGTAATTATGATCACTAAGATGTTCTTCTGTGCTGCATATTATCACATTACATATTATTTGCAACTTACTTGCCTGATTTTATAGTTGCTAAAAATACTTACATCTTTAATTAATTTTGATGTCATTTTTCAGAGGAAATTATTTTATTTTATTTACTTTTGTGCTTGGGAAGATTGATAGTTCTCTAGTGAACAGAATTTATTGTACATCAGAAGCCAAATTCATTCAATGTTTGATAATTAACTTTTTATTCTTATACACAAGAAACATGTACATATATATTTTATTTGAATATTATATAAATTTATTTATATGCATATATTTTTACATATTTTTATTTTTAACTCCATTAATATGTTATAGCATCTTTCATGTCTAATGTTAAAGCTGTTGATTAGCCTTATTTGAATAGGATATGAATCTTCCTTTACTCTTTTAATAATAGTGATGAATTGTGTCATATAACCCAGACTTTCTATGTTTTCCCCCTCTCTTCTTAGACCTACCATGACTAATAACACTCACTAGGAAAAGTGGGTAACAGTAGGGGTACATTTTCTACCAAGGAGCCCCTTATAATTGGCTAAATGTCATGATTGTAAGGTTGGAGAACCTCCGAGCTATGAGTTTTATCACTGCTCTAAGCCAAATTCCACGACAATTCCAGCCAATATATTATTAAAAAGAATACTTTAGGGCAATGCTGATGAAGACAACTGTTTAATGTTTCTTCCTAAATCTTTTTGTAATTATGATATCTCAATATTATAAATGATGGAATAAATCTATTCTTACCAACTTAATTTAATGTATAATGTGAATGCTGGAGCAATTAACTTGAGAGATGTGTCCCATGTCCGAGTCTCAGCTTACTCATCTGAAAAACAACTACAGTATTGAAGTAGACAATTTCTAAAGTCCTGTTCAGATAATAAATATATATGATTACCAAAAGACGTGTGACATATTATATATCTATCTACTTATTACCTGGACAGTTTGCATTTATTCCTCTGAAATCTATCTTGTGTATAAAGAATTGATTTTCTACTCTTATGAATTCCTCTGCCATGTGAAGCATTTGCTCTTCTAACAATAACCAGCTAGTCATCCCTTAGATTTTTTTTTTTTTTTTTTTTGAGATGGAGTCTCACTCTGTCGCCCGGGCTAGAGTGCTGTGGCGTCAGCCTAGCTCACAGCAACCTCAAACTCCTGGACTCAAGCGATCCTACTGCCTCAGCCTCCCGAGTAGCTGGGACTACAGGCATACGCCACCATGCTCGGCTAATTTTATATATATATATATATATATATATATATATATATATATATATATATATATATATTTTTTTTTTTTTTTTAGTTGTCCAGATCATTTCTTTCTATTTTTTAGTAGAGACAGGGTCTCGCTCTTGTTCGGGCTGGTCTCGAACTCCTGACCTTGAGCGATCCACCCGCCTCGGCCTCCCAGAGTGCTAGGATTACAGGCGTGAGCCACCGCGCCCCAGCCCATCCCTTAGTTTAATGAGCATGGAATGTAATTCATCTTCTAAGTTTTGACACAAATATTAAATAATACTGACTGAAACCTCCCCACTCCTTGGAAAACAAAACTCAAGATTTTTCCCTAGGCTGATTATGGCACATTGATTTCTATCTCTGAATCAATAGGCAAAGGAGAATAAAATATACAAACTATGATACTTTAGTTATAACCCCGTTATCAATGAGCTAATTGGAAGGAGTTAGCCAGGTGATAGCAGGATGTCTTGAAAGCATATTCATAGATGCTGAAAATATTGTAAAATTTTTATCTCTGTAAAAGGTAGGAAGTATATTGTGTTAAAAATCAGAAGAGTATTTTTCAGAAAACTAAATGTTAACTGAAGTCCATCCCAAAGGAAAGTAACTTTCAATAGGATCTCTCTTTTTCTGAAAATTGTAAAGGGAATACTCCTTTGTAATCTATAAAAATGGTTGGAATGCTAATTATGATTATAAATTTACATTTCAAATGCATACTAAGTTATTTATAGTTAGAAATGCTTATGATTTTCTAACCCCCAGGGCTATACAAAATGGATGGATAATTTTTCCTTTAAGAAAATTAAATAATTTAAAACTTAAAAGACTGACATGATTTAATCTACATGTAAAGCATAACGAGACTTCTGAACTTGAATTTTATCAGTCAGAATGCAATATGATAGCATTATGCAACAATTGTACATATTTTCTGGCAATTTATCATTTCTAGTATGAAATGCTGTGTAGAAAAGTATAATGCATGACAGCAAGTACTATAAAGTGGGTCAATGTTTGGAAAATGAAAATAACTTTAAAAGTGTAGATTATATTTTTTGCCACTAAAGAGCTAAATATTAGTAAGCAAAACAAATGCTCAGGCTGATCTTGACTTACTTGATTTTGAGACGTGAATATAAGATATCATTTTTGGCATACTCTCTTTTAGAGAATGTTCAGGATAAGCATACTTATAATTTTATTCATTAATAATCATGCCTTCACCTCAAAAAATTGATTAGGCCTTTTTTTTTTTTTCCTAAACCCTTTTAGGAAAATATCCAATTGAGTTATCCTTAACAGGTTTCAATTTTTAATTGAAGTCCTAGTTATAAGCCTCATAACCAATACATGGGTTTGTGTGTGTCTCTCTCTCTCTCTTTCTTTTTCCTCTCTCTCTCTCTCACCCACATCCCCCGCCCACACACACACACGTGCATATACACTTACAAGTAAGCATGTGTGTATGTGTATAAAAGTTTTAGTAAACACTTCAAAGTCTTATTTCATAAAATTTAGGTACTGGTAAAAATTCAGAGTCATCTGAATTCACTCAAACCAGTCAACAATTACACTCATTTATTATGATTACATTAGAAGAAATCTAAAACTATTGGATCATTACATCATTGCCATTTTGCAGCTTGATTGTTGTTAATTGCAAAAGACATGCTCTCAATAATACAAACTGACCAGTTAAATGGTTCTGTAACAGGTGTGATCAATATTCAAAATTTTATTAAACATAGTCTCATAAGACTATATAAAATATATGAATCTATAGTTAATAATGCTGAAGAAATTAATCAAAACGTATAGCATATAAGGTAAATTCTGAGTTCGTGTAGTTTCATGGTTTAACATACATCTACATGCTAAAAATTGCCTAATTGTTGACCTCTGTTCAACTGCTTACTTTGCTTTTACTTTTGGATGTCTAAAAATCCCCAAAGTGCCATGCCACAAAATAAACTTTTCTTATCGTCCCCCAAACCTGTTTCTATAATTTCATTTAATGACAACTATACTTTCCACACGCTTAAAGTAAAAATCTTGGAGTTGTTGTTGATTCTTTTCCTTCTCTCATAACTCATAAATCAGGCCATCTTGTTGAATATGGACAAACCTTCAAGGCATGTCCAGGAGTTGGCTACTTACTTTACACCAGCTTTCCTTAAAGCATCTATGTTTGAGCTACTTTCATCTTTCTTCTGGATTAATTCAATAACCTCAGAACTGTTTTCCTTGCTTTGCTTCTCATTCACAACACAGTAGCCAGAATGCCCCCTCTAAAACATAGATCAGATCACATCACACCTCTGATCAAAAATATCCAGTGGTTCCCCACTGCAAAAGACAAAGTTCTCATAACGTCTTACAAGATCTGGTCTTGTTGCTTCTCTGACTTTATTTCCCATTACATTTCCTCTTACACACTTTTCTCCAGGGAAGCTGTGCTATTTCTAAACCCCATCACTGTCTCCTAAGGTCTTGCCTGAAATGTTCACTTTGCCTAAAATGATCTTGATCCGGGTATGCCACAGGGCTCAATTTTTCAACACCTTGAAGTTTTGCTCATATGTCATCATTTGAATACATAATTTATTGATAATTATAATATATTTCCTCACTCCCATCCTAGGATGGATCCTCAATGCCCTGCCCTTTTTAAAAAATCCTCAAAGTATGTATCTTTGTCAAACTTCCGTATAATTTGCCCGTCAGTTATATTAATTATCTGTTGCCTACCTCACTTAGCAATAAATAAGTTCCAAGATGGCAGGTATATTTGTTTTTTTAATCACTGATATAATCATGATATCTGGAACAGTGAATGTTATATAATAACACATAATTTTAAAAAATGTATTAGAAGGAAAAATTTAATTGAAAGTCTTTGGTACACGTGGCAATGGTATATTGACCCAAAATATTTATAAACTGCTGATTGGAATAGAACATCTACACAATATAATAATTGTGGTTGTTTTAATTTCACATTTTATATTTGGATACAGAACTCATAAAAATTGATATATATGATTATACAACATAAAAATGAAAATGATCATTCACATTGTGTTTCCTCAAAATCCAAAGCTGTCTTAATAAGTAATCAATTTGGTTTGTACCATAGAGATATTTTTCAAGGAATTTACCTACTGGTATATCTAGAGCATTTTTAAACACTTCGTTAAGCTATAATTATCACAGAATAAACTGTACATATTCAAATGTATACAACATATACAATTTTAAAAATTTTGACCCTGACTACAATTAAAATAATGGACATATTTATGACCCCCAACTTTTCGTTACCGTAAACAATTTCCCTTAGTAATCTATTGTTCTAGCTTCTTCCCACTTCCTTCCCATTACCAGGCAACCACTGATTTATTATCTGGAATCAAAGATTAGTTTGCTTTCTTCTATAATTTCATGCATTATAGTAAATACCCTTTTGTATGTCATCCTCCATTCAGCACAATTATTGTGATATTCATTTATGTCATTGCTTATATCAATAAGGCATTCCTTCTTTTGCTCAAAAGCATACCATTATTACCATTATATGGCTATACCATTGTTTGTCTATCCATTTACCTGTTTATAAGTTGACATTCTTGTACATCACTAGGGTTATTTTAAAATATGAAGTAGAATCATATCATGAAGAGTCATTCTGCAAATTCATTTGTTCAGTAAGCAAGTTTAGAGCTCTTACAATGTTGGGGAATTTATGCCATTTTTTTAATGATAGCATTCATAGTGAGGGCACACCATACTTCATTTAATATTTATATTTTGAAAAATATAATCAATTAATTAATTTTTATAGCATTTCAATAGATTTCAGTGGTACGAGTGACATTATTTCATTCTTTTTTATGGTTTTTTATTTCTGAGTACTGTTCCCCAACACACACACACACACACACACACACACACACACACACACACACACACACATATTTTTCTTATACAATGTTCAGTTGATGAGCACTTAGGTTGATTTCTTATCTTTGCAATTGTGAATTGTGCTGCTATAAACATACAAGTGCACGTTTCTTTTTGATACTAGGGACTTATTTTCCTTTGGGTATATATCCATTAGTGGGGTTACTGGATAGAAGGGTAGGTCTATTTTTAGTTCTTTGAGGAATCACCATACTGCTTTCCTTGGAGGTTGTATGAATTTACATCGCTACCAACAGTGAATAAGAGTTCCCTTTTCACCCCATCCATGCCAATATCTATTGTTTTTTGAATTTTTAATAATGGCTATTCCGTCAGGGGTAAGGTGGCATCTCGTTGTGATTTTAAATTGCATTTAACTGATGATTAGAGATGTTGAGCATTTGTTCATATGTTTGTTGGCCATTTGTATATCTTCTTTTGAAAAATTTCTGTTTGTGTTTTTTGCCCACTTTTTAATGGGTTTGTTTCTTTTATTCTTGCTGATTTGTTTGACTTCCTTGTAGATTCTAGATATTAGTCCTTTGTCCTATGTATTTTCTTCCATTCTGTAGGTTTTTTTATTTACTCTGTTGATTGTTTCTTTTGCTATATGGAACAATTGTGTCTCCCACTAGGAGGGGTACAGACCCCTTTGGATCACAAGTCAAGCACTTTTTGGTGCAGGAGAGTGGGCTGTCTACCTCCCACTATCTTAAAAAGCACTGTGTTGCTTCCCAGTCCCCCTGGGGCAGTCTGCCCCACGGTCAGAACTCTAAGGAACAGTGCTGCTCTCCTGCTTTTCCCCATTCCCCTGTGGTCGTCACAGTCCAGGCAGGTGCCGGAAAATGTTAATGTACAGGGACAGGCTGACCCCCAGGCCACTGCTGAAAGCTCAGGGAGGGACAGAGTGGGCCCATCTCAGCACTGGCAGCTGGGGTGGGTGGCTCTGTGGGTTTATTGGCACCTGGGTCCTGCAGCAGGTGCTGCAGCAATGGTGCTGGGGTGGGCCCCTCTCAGTGGTGGCAGTGGAGGCAAGGGGCTGTGAAGGTTTGCTCATGCCTGGGTCTTGCAACAGCAGCAGCAGCAGCAATTTCAACAGCATGGTGAGCCTCTCTTAGCATTGGCGGTGGATGTGGGTCGCTGCGGGGGTTTGCTCATGCCTGGGTCCCACAGTGACAGTGGCAATGGCGGTGGTAGTAGTGACAGTATTTGTCCTTAGGATGCCTAAAAGCACATGGCCTCCCTGCTACCTCCCTGGCCTGGCCGTGGTGATGAGGAGATGGCAGTGGTGTCATTGGCCCCCAGACAGCCACAGCGCTCTGGGGCTGGGCTCTCAGAACAGCGGCGCTGGCTCCGTTACTCAGGGCTCCAAAGCCTGTGGAATCCCGTTGTGCCTCCTCTTCAGAGCAATGCCCCTGCACTAGGCGGCAACCTTTGTTAGCCTGGAAGCCTGTGAGGATAGAGGGTGCTTCCCATAGCTAGGTCTGTGGAGTCCGTGAAAGGAGTGTGGAGCCTCAGGGGCCTCTTACCCCGTTCCCAAGTGTGGTGCGTCTCCTGGCTACCGCCGAGCAGTATGCCTTACTTTCATCTCCTGTCTCCTTTGCTTTAGGTGACTTCAGTCATTTCTTTGTTAAATCCCGGTGCTCTCTCTTAGATAACCTATCTGAAGGTGAATATCTGCTTGGTACTCTGGATCCTATCCATGGGAGAGGCCTGTGCAAGCTGCATCTAGTCACCGTCTTGGACCCTGAGAAATATCATTCTTTTTTGTTCTGTTTTACTATTGAAAATAATGCTTTAATGGTCATCTTTAAGCACAAGCATAATTGAAGCCTAAAATAGACAGAATATACATTCCACTTAGTGAAAGTGTGAGATTAAAGAATATTCAAACTTAACTTTGAATAAGTACTTTCAGATCACCTTCATGAAGACGTTTTTTAAGTGATCAGCCATATATGAATCTGAACTTTTCTTAACTCATTGAAAAAACTATAATAGAATATTAATAAATGCTTAAACTTTTGCCAATTCTGTATATGAAGAATAAGAGATTTTTGGTTTTAATGTGCATTTTCTGTACTATTTTATGACATTCGAACATCTTTTCATATGTTTTATTGACCATTCAAAACTCTACTTTTCTCAGAGGTCTCTTTATGAACTATGCTTATTTTTTCGTTAAAGTGTTTTATTTTCCATGAGATATTTTTATGCATTATTTATATATGATAAATACTGAGCTTTTGTAACACGCACGTGCATGTACATACACAGTTCCTTTCAATAAATTTGCTTTGTTTATGTTGGTTTTGCCATATACCAGATTTACTTCATATTTAGTCTGATCTGATTGTCTTCTTGTTTAATGATTCTGGACATCACATTTAGAAAGATCTTTCATCTAACTCATACATACATTTTCTCTTCTTTCTTTTAATATTTTTGATTTATTTTATTTTTTTATTTTTTATTTTTTTTTGAGACAGAGTCTCACTCTGTTGCCCTGGCTAGAGTGAGTGCCGTGGCGTTAGCCTAGCTCACAGCAACCTCAAACTCCTGGGCTCAAGCAATCCTGCTGCCTCAGCCTCCCGAGTGGCTGGGACTACAGGCATGCACCACCATGCCCAGCTAATTTTTTCTGTATATATTTATAGTTGTCCAGATAATTTCTTTCTATTTTTTTTTTTTTTTTTTAGTAGACACGAGGTCTTGCTTTTGCTCAGGCTGGTCTCGAACTCCTGAGCTCAAACAATCCGCCCACCTCGGCCTCCCAGAGTGCTAGGATTACAGGTGTGAGCCACCACCGCGCCCAGCCCTCTTTTAATACTTTTTAAACTTTTTTTTGCATGTAAGCTATTGATCGGTTTGAATGAATATGTGTGTATATATATATACATATATGGTTTGATGTAAGAATTTAACTTCCCGTCTTAAATATCGCATAGTCTTTCATTTCTCTTGTGATTGATTTGACATTTCTATTTCTCTGTAGTACTAAAGTTTTAAAAATGTGTGTGTGTACGTAGTTCCCATTCTATTATTTTAATCTTTTTGAGTATCTGTGCCCCATTAAAATATTTTAAAAATTTGTTGTAGAATTTTAGCATATCTTTAAATGTCATGTGATAGATTACACTGTCATATTTCTTCATTTAAAAAATTCTTGAATATTCTTGCACATTTTCATTTTTAAAATTCATTAAAGAATATGATTACAAGAATAAAAACATTAGAATTAGATTGAGATTGCATTGCATTTACAGAATAATTTGTGAGAAGACTTATTTTATGAAATCACTACAATAGAGTTCCTAATAATGAACTATTCTGGTCTTTTGAGGGTTATAGTACATCAGACATTATTAGCCTTACCTAAAGAGTAAATATTTTTATAACCCTACTAAGAAACATATGGTTTTTCTCAAAAGTTTAATTTCTTTTTTGCTATGGCAAATAATGAAATATTGGCTAATAGGAAATTATGGATATGTGTTTTTCTCAAACCTTAAAGAATGAAGTTGTTATATGTACCATGGGAATTAAAAGAACAAGTATGAATTTCATGTGGGAAAATGAATTCACAAATAAATATTTATATTATGTTTATATAAATATTCATGAATTGAGTTGGGGCTTTTTAGCATGTGTACTGCTGCCTGAGTGTTATCATAATGTTTTTTACCCTCATGGTTTCCAGTAATTACTATATTGAAAATTTGTCCTGCTTCTATTAGAAACTTCTTTTCTAGTAGAGATGTATTAAAGTAACTCTTAATATGAAATCATAACATACTCTAAAGTTTACAATGTCAGTGAAATATCACTGGTTGGCCTTAAAGTTAACGATGTGTTAGGATGAAGGAGAGACGGCTCATAGGCCTTAAACATTTGTTCTCCAGATAGATACTTAATAAAATAAAACTATTTCCAAATAATGTGGGGCAGATAAATACAATAAAATTATCAAAAATTATTTAAGGAAATTCATGTTTTTGAATTACATATAATCTTCAGAAGTATTTAAATGTAACAATAACATATATAGACATACTTAGCAAAACATTCAAATAGTAAAAAAGTACATGTAATGAAAAGTAGGTATCTCTTGCATCTACACAAACTCGGTATCCTTGTGCCAAACCTGATTCTTAATGGCAGTCTCTCTTCTGGTTTTTGCGTGCATCTTTATAGAAGTAGATCCATATACATGAGTAGCTCATGTTTTACATGCAGGAAACATACCAGGTGTAATATATTGTTTGCTTTTGTTCACTTGATTTGTATTAACAATGGAAAATATATCTGATCATATTATTGATGAGCTCATTACCAAAATTATAATGGGAGATTATGGATATAACAGCAAAACACATGAATATATAGGGGTTTTTTTTACTATAACTGATACACATTCATTTAATCAAATTTATATTCATTTTCTATTGGCTTTAATCATATAACTTTAGTTAAATGAAGATATAGACTTTGACAACCTTTCCTTCTCTTTTCTTTCTTCTTTCTTTCTTTCTTTCTTTCTTTCTTTCTTTCTTTCTTTCTTTCTTTCTTCTTTTCTTTCTTCTTTCATTTATGAATTTCAGAATATTATGGGGCTACGTTTTGGTTACACATAATGCCTTTGTCTCATCTAAGCCAGAGCTACAAGTGTGCCCATACCTCAGACAGTGCACTCCACACCCATTAGTTGTGAGTTTATCCATCCCCACCACCCCCCTCCCAGCCACCCAGTGAATATACTTCCATGTGAGCACCTCAGTGTTGATCAGTTAGTACCAATTTAATGGCGAGTACATGTGGTGCTTGTTTTTCCATTCTTGTGATACTTCACTTTGAAGGATGGGCTCTACCTCCACCCAGGATAATATAAGAGGTGCTAGTTCACTATTGTTTTTATGGTTGAGTAGTATTACATGGTATACATATACCAAGTTTTATTAATTCACTCATGTATTGATGGGCACTTGGGCTGTTTCCATATCTGCAATTGCGAATTGTACTGCCATAAACATCTGAGTGCAAATACTGTTATTGTAAAATGTCTTTTTATCCTTTGGGTAGATGCCTAGTAGTGGGATTGCTACGTCAAATGGTATTTCTATTTTTAGTTCTTTGAGATATCTCCAAATTACTTTGCACAGAGGTTGTACTAATTTGCAGTCCCACCAGCAGTGTAAGAGTGTTCCTCTCTCTCCGCATCCATGCCAGTATTTGCAGTTTTGGAACTTTTTTATAAAAGCCATTCTCGCTGGAGTTAAGTGGTATTTCACTGTGGTTTTGATTTGCCTTTCCCTGATGATTAGAGATATTGAGCACTTTTTTATATTTTTGCTGGTCGTTATTCTGTCTTCTTTTGAGAAGTTTCTGTTGATGTCCTTTGCCCATTTATTGATGGGGTTGTTTGATTTTTTCTTGTTAATTTTCTTAGAGTTCTATATAGATCCTTGTTATCAGCCCTTTATGGAATGTGTAGAATGCAAATATTTTTTCCCATTCTTTAGGTTGGAAAAAATCTTATTCATTTCTAATGTATTATACTATATTCACTATAATGATAGTTTCTTTGGCTGTGCAGAAGCTTTTAAATTTGATGAGGTCCCATTTATTTATTTTTGTTGCTGCTGTGATTGCTTTTGGGGTCCTTTTCATAAATTCTTTGCCTAGGCCAATGTCTATAAGAGTTTTCCTAACTTTTTCTTCTAGAATTCTTAAGGTTTCACGCCTTAAATTTAAGTCTGTTACATATTGTGAGTTGATTTTTGTGAGAGGTGGGATGTGTGGATCTAGTTTCAATCTTCTGCATGTGGTTATCCAATTTTCCCATCACTATTTATTGACAAGAGATTCTTTTCCCCAGTATATATTTTTGTCCGCTTTGTCAAAGATTAGATAACAATATGAGGATGGTTTTATATCTGGATTCTCAGTCCTGTTCCAAAAGCCTATATCTATGTTATTGTGCCAGTACCATGCTGGTTCGGTTACTATAGCCTTGTAGTAAAGCTTGAAGTCTGGTAGACTGATGCCTCCCAATTTCTTCCTTTTGCTAAGATCATTTTGGCTATATGGGGTATTCTCTGGTTCCATGTGGAGCATAGAATTATTTTTCTTGATATGCAAAGAATAATGTTGATATTTTGATACGGATTGCATTAATTCTGTAGATCACTTTAGATAGTACAGACATTTTAACAATATTGATTCTGCCAATCCATGAGCATGGTAGGGTTTTCCATCTGTGTACATCCTCTACAATTTCTTTTCTCAGTGTTTTGTAGTTCTCCCTCTATAGGTCTGTCACCTCAAAATTTCTTGAGAGTGGTTTTACATTTTTGTCTTAATAGAATTACATTAGGTGATAACTAACTTTAATAAAGGTGTCTGGCTTTAGTCTGAAATGTCTGTTCTTGGCGTGCCCATGGTCAAAGAATGACCAGACATGCCAAAGTTAGGCAAGCATGAAAATGAGGTTTATTGAGGAGAGAAGGATAGGATTATAGGGCAAGAGCAAGATGATAGGCTTACGGAGTATGATCTATATGCCATGTATGATGACCAGATCCATTGTCTCAGCAAAGGGAGAGCAAAAGGAAGAACACAAAAAAGGGACTGGTTATGGTCTATGTCTTCTTTTATAGTGCACAGATTGGGATCTTCCTCGTGGTTCAAACATCACCATGGAACCACTTTGATTGGACAGTTGAGAGCTGCATGACCTGAGTCTTATTGCACATACACATATCCCATGAGCCTCTCTGAAAGCCCATTTGGTGGCGGGGTTGGGAGGTGAATCACAACAGTATCCACTTTCATCCTTAGGAGACCCAGAATCCCTGCTATCTACCTAACAAAGTGACTCAATATTTCTATTCTGAGATGTGCATCAAGATGAAAAAAATCTCAAACAAAATATGTGACATTACTTCAATCTATCCTGTGTTAACTAGATTTTCTTAAACCATATTACTAAATATAAGAATTTTGTTAAAAAAGAAAGCAGTATTTTCAAGGCTCAAATACTTTAACTCCCTCCCCTTTCATAGGTTTTTCCTCCTTTCTGTTTTAAAAGAAATGTCTCCAGTGACTTATATCTTTAGCTTACAGAAGCTGGAATGTGACAGATACCTAATATCCACACCTATAAAAGATAAGTCATTTAAACTAGCAACCTCTAATTATGTTACAATCAAGCTGTCCATTTTTCCATAAGATTTAAGAATTTCATTCATTTGACTCATATGTCTCTACAAATAAGAATGCCTCAAGCCTCAAAACTTTGGCTATGTATTTAGAGAGCTTATTAGAAAAGGAATAGACAACGCAGTCAAAATGTGTCTTCTATTTTGTGCAGCAATCTGAGCAATGCCTTTTGTTGTCAGGGTAACCACATACTTCTGCAGTCTCTTAAACATGACATATCAAATTAGTACCTCTATTTCATTGGCCTATCTTTCTAGTGAGCTAGCCGAAGGGGTAAATGAATGTTTTATATTTTCTTCTTCCTTCCAATCTGGTGTGTGTGTTTGTTGTGTTTTCTATTGTTTTGTTTTGTTTTGTTTTGAGCCTCTTTGGAGGCAAGCTTAGCTTTCCCATTCTGTTTTTCCACGTCAGTTTCCATTTCCACTCCCAGAATCACTTTCCCTGTGTTTTCCCACTGTTCATATTTACCAGATTGATTGTGGTATCTTTTCATAAATTGTCTGATCATAATATCAAAATCCGATAGGAATTTCTGCCTTTCACTCTGCATGCAGTGTAAGTCTCTTTTATATGGCTCATACTATTCACAGTCCTGGTCAAGGTGTGAGCAATCGAGAGAGATTTTTTGGAACTCAGTACAAAAGGTTATTTCCTAGTTTGGCTATAGGTTAATCGAGAGTGGGATAATACTGTTGCCACCTTCCTATTGTGACGGAGATGGTTTTCTTCCTTCCAATTCCCCTCTTTTTCCTACACTTCTTCTTTTCCTTTCTTTTTGTTCTGTTATACTCTCTCCAGTATTGAGGATCAATAGATATTTAGTGCGTTGTGAGTCATTGAGGATGAACACCTAGGAACATCTTCACCCTATGCCATCATTCACTCAGAATTATCTTGTCATTTATATCATGACTTTATGTCGAATTAATTGTGTGTGACTATCCTTTACCCTGTATTCTAACTAATTTAGGTGTTACTGAAATTACATTAGGTATTCCTTGATCCAGGAGCCAGAGAATAAATGTACATATTTAAATGACTCTATAAGTCATCAGTATCTCTTATGCTTAGCATGAAAAGTAAGATTTTTTTCATTTCATTTCATATTCTTCACTCTAAAAAGGTGACTTAAATTTGTTTTACTTTCCTGGAATTCACTATTTGTAGAATCTTCGCCAGTCTGTTTACCTGAAAAAGTAAAATATCACTAAACAAAAATTCATAGTGCTCTATGAACATTAGGAATTTGTTTAATTTTCAGCAGTCCAGGTTTAGAGGTATAGAATGGAATGATAATTAGCCTTTTTTTGAGCATGGATGGAATAAAATAAAAATCCTAAATTCAACAAAAGTTGATCTTTGTGTGAAATATGTCATATTATATCAGATACCATTAGGATAAAAAATCAGGTATATATATTTATATCTGATAAAGGGAAATTAGGTATTTTTCTATGTTCAAGTTAGACAACAGGCATCATATTTTTTTCTGTGCTAAACATTTGTTCTCCTGGTGTCAGAAAATTATAAATATGCTTCAACAGGCTCTAAATAGCTTATGAGAGTAATTTTTCCCATTATCTTTCATGTTTATAAATTATGATTCACACTGACATGCACATGTCATTCGGTGATGTATTTGTGTTTAAATGATGCCATACTGAAAATAAAAATGTACTTAGCTTGAATGATACTGGAGCATTTGAAAACAATTTCTGGGGGGTTTGGCTAGGACAAATATTTATATTCTAACTATCTATGAATATTATTTATATGACATTTCTAGAGCATACTGTATTGCAGGGTGCTTTACATTTAATTCAGTTAACTCTGAGATATTACTGGGTATATGGATAATGTTTATTGTTAGAGTTGAGAAATAGGGTACTACATAATTTCAAAATTTCAGTTTTGAAGCAAAATAGGTTAAAGTATTGATAATAAAGGCCATTAGAAATTGTCTATAAGTTTTGTGTTTAGTTCAAGCTATATTTCCCTTCTTTGATATCCTAATAATCATGCAGCAGATGGCGAGTTGTAATTCCTGTTCCCGTTTTCTTTTTAAGATGCTCAATGTCTTCTTTTTTGATCTGAACCCATTGCTTAATAAAATCTGTTCACCACCAAACCACATAAACACTATCATGTATTAACAGCCCATATTTTCACTGGTTGCCAGGCACTAATGATGCTTTTACACATTGACTACATGTCTAGTTGTAATCACCTTCAAATAATTGTTTCTATTCTTGCTACAATACCCCTGGGAATCCCTTCCCATTTTTGGTTATGCACGATAAACCTGACCACGTCAAATTAATTACTACACTAGTTACTGCTCAAAGTGATCAAGTAAATTGAAGGGCATAGAACACACGTTATTTTCTTTGCTTTCTAGTCCCAATGAACTCTCTTACCTTTGTCTCACAGCAATTCAGTAAAACCGAATATTAAATCTAAGCTATCAAATCCAAGCTATCAAATGTAAAATAAATGACAAATACTGTGACTTTTCTCAAAAGATGTTAAAATATAGCATCTCTCTGAATGTGTGTATATGTACTAATATATTTTTTCATTTTTTAAATCAAATTATGTGTGGCAGGGATGTAAAGCAACTATGTGTTTCTTACATTGCTGAAAAGAGTGCTATTAGTACAAATTCTTTGAAAAAATTTCTAGCAGAATCTATTCAAGCTAAGTGTATATATACCTTAAGACTTATTAATTCTACTCCTGGGTATATACTCAAAAGAATACTCTGAAAAATATGTACCAGAATATTCATGCCTTAGTTTCAATGGACTAAAACTGTAATGAAGCCAAGTGGACATCATTAGTACAATAGTAAAATTGTAATACATTCATAAATTAAAATACTATACAGCCATAAAAAGTATTAATGACTGGCACATACAAAATATGGATACATTTCACAGACATGTTGTTGAGCAAAAGACTTCCAGAATAGAATAATATAATTCTATTTATATGGATTTGTTTAAACTAATCTATGATGTTGGATATCAGAATTATTGTTACTCTCAGGAAAATACTGAAGTGGAGGGGTCACAGGTGAACCTCCTGTGGTTCTGGAAATATCCTAAAATGGTGGTGGTTAAACAGGTACAGTCGTAGGTAAAACTCTGATAATCTGTATACTTTAGATTTGTGCAGTTCTACTTCTATAAAGATTAAAAATAATATTAAGTATATTTTTGGGAATCTATGCAACAATTAACACTCGACTATCTTCCTATGATTCTGTCATAACCTCAATGTATAGGTACATAAAACTACACTAAATTACTTTTGAAACTACTGTGGTATGTCATTTTGTTTTCTTTTAGTGTCCTGAATTTAAAAGGCCCAGGGACATTGCAGTTGACTGGGTTGCTGGAAATATTTATTGGACTGATCATTCTAGAATGCACTGGTTCAGTTACTACACCACTCACTGGACCAGTCTGAGGTACTCTATCAATGTAGGGCAGCTGAATGGCCCCAACTGCACCAGACTCTTAACCAATATGGCTGGAGAACCTTATGCTATTGCTGTAAATCCTAAAAGAGGGTAAGTTAATGGCTTGGTATTTGTATTTCTTGATATGAGAGTACATTTTTAGAGATTGTGCACTGTACCTTTGTTTCTGTAATGAGTGTTCAATGTGTAATAGATTAACATGACTTCTGAAAATCCCTGCACTTCTCCTCCTATACAAAATCATGTTCTTTTCACACCAAATGGTGACACAAATTATATTTTTTTCTTGAAAGATTGTTATAGTATACATTCAGTACATGTGTTTGTATGTGTGTATCAATGTATGTTTGTACGTGTGTATCTCACAATAATGAGACTGATGTTATAAACACATAACCCCTGTTGTTAATCTACAATTGAATTTTCAAAATATTAAGCATAACACTAAACATATTAAATGTAGAGTATTAATGTTTTTTGGCTATTTTCAATAATAAAAGATGAAGGTACATATATAAACCAATTTTGACAATGTAATACAAACATTTCCTTTCTTTTACTTGGAGATGTAAACCTATAAGTAATGACCAAAAAGAAATAGGAAAATGTTAAATAGAACCCCTGATCATCCATAAAGTGGAGCATTGGCTTCTGAGTAAAAAGAGACAACTTTTACTTAGTTATTAGAATTATGAAGTCTAATTTATGACAAGTACTGTCTAATTTATGACTAATTTTTGTTTGATGAGGAAAGAGTTACTTCTCTATCAAAAAAAGCATGTTGATGCAGCATCTATAGTAAAATGACTATTCTATCACAAAAAGAAATTTCAAGAGATGGAAATAGTTTTCTTCTGAGATTTTAAAGGAATTTTCAAAATTGAACTTCAGATATCAAATAATGAGCTATGGTATGTCCTATTAAACGAAGGTTCTCAGATGTTAGTGTGTATAGGTAAGACTTTGTTTACAAAGTTGATTCCCAAGGCCCTCTATTGGAATATTGGATATTGAATATTGGATACTGCATACATTC
This sequence comes from Indri indri, assembly GCA_004363605.1. Classification (NCBI taxonomy): domain Eukaryota; kingdom Metazoa; phylum Chordata; class Mammalia; order Primates; family Indriidae; genus Indri; species Indri indri. The sequence continues at coordinate 67,440 of RJWJ010002862.1, read as the reverse complement.
TGTATGTTTCAAATTGGGTTTAGGAATCTACTTTGTAAAGGACTCTTGGGGTGATGCTAACGCACATGGTCTGAAAAACCACTGCTTTGGGGACCACAGTCAGATTACAATAGCATCATCACCAGGCTAACCTTCTTGACCTACTGTCTTCAGGATGATGTACTGGACTGTCGTTGGGGACCACTCCCACATAGAGGAAGCAGCCATGGATGGCACTTTGAGAAGGATTTTAGTACAAAAGAACTTACAGAGACCCACAGGTATGATGTCTTTCTGATACTCTAAAATGTGGAGCAGGATGCGAAGCGTATTAGTGTTAGCAATTCTTGTTAGTTTTGTTGGCAATATAATCATTTTAACAAGTGGATAAAATGATTTATAGTATGATTTTATAGAACTCATTAACATTTCATGTTCTATTTTTCCAACTTAAAAGTCAGGTCCTTATTATACTCGCAGTTGCATTATGGGAAAGTTATTTGAAAACTGACTGAGTTGTAAGGCTACTAGTAGGATTTCACATGCACGAAATTTTGACACTTTATAGCCATATTTTAGGGTATTTTTAAAGATATATGTTAATGATGTCACGATATTTGGTAACATTTCTTGAGGATGAGAGATCAAATGGACAAAGAAGTGGCTAAATATAGTTAATTTGTGTGAAAGGTTTGATGATTCCTTTCCTTTTCCTTAAGAGCTCCTTTCATTCTGGCTTTAATCTCCCCCCAAGTATGTTATCTAAGCTGCTCCTCCAAACGATCTGTGCTTTCAGGGCTGTTAAGGAGCTCAGGTCTCTTCTGCCTCCATGTTCTTTCTCTCATGGCATTTTTCTCCCAGCTCCCCCACTAGAATGCCCTTCTAACTTTTGTCTACACAGCTGAATCTTTCCCATCTTGTAAGGTCTAACTTTAACACTACTTTTTTGATAAAATATTTTAAGACTACAGGAGTATCAAGAATTCTATGCCACCCACCCCACTCACTACATTCCCACCAAAAGGACAGAATGCATCATCAATAGCACATTATGTAATAATTGTGCAGTGTAATATCTTTTGTGATTTAAAATTTATTTATATTTGGCACATAATATGCTCATTAACTTTTAAGTTGCCTTATGCCTTTTCATTCATCTCAATTGTTCTTACTCTTTATGGGAAGAAGCAGTATTTGGGATTTAATCTGTTTACATAAGGGTATCTCCATTCCATGATTTAACAAATACTAATTGAATACCCATCACATGCCATAAATTGTTCCAAATGCTCAAGAAACAAGTTCCTATCCTTGTGAAGCAAGTTCCAACCCTCATGAAACTTATCTTCATGTAGAGGATAGAATATGTGTTTATGTATAATGTCAGATAATTATAAGTGCTACATAGAAAAGAAAACACATGGTAAGGGATGAGCTGTTACTAGGGGTACTCATTTAGTTATAATTACCAGAGAAATCATCTCTACAAAGGTGATATGGAGAGACCTGAACAAAGAGAGGTAGCAAGCTATGTGAATATGTGAGGATATAGAGAATAGTAAATTCTGAATTAGGAATGAACTTAGCATTTACCAAAAACAACAAGAAGGTAAGTATAACTAGAAGCATATAAGCAAGTGATGAGAATGTAATTTATGAGGGTGACAGGGTGACCAGGAGCCTGGAATGCATTGGTAAAGACTGGATTCTAGTCTAGCTTTAAGGGGAGCTATTGATGGGCATTGAGGTGCCAGGATCTGTTCAAACAGTGCTTTGCATTTCTCTTTTTAACTTTTTCATTTTTGACTAATTTTAGATTTGCAGAAAAGTTGCAAAATTACTAAAAAGCTCTGTGTTAATGTTTTACAAAATCATAGTGTTTATACGACATGTTTTTATTTTAAATAATGACTCTAGCAGAAGTTTGTAGAATTGCCTGTAAGAGGATGCTGAGAGGGGTGCCTAAGGCAGGGATTCTTGTACAGGTTATTTACAAACGAAGTGTTATTCAGGAGAAACTTGTGAAAGATGGAAAGAGAAGGGAGAAGAGGAAAGAGTCCAGTAAACTGTGTCTCAGGTCAAGTCTAGTCTTGGCTCAAGCCACTGGGGTTGTGCTTTGGAGCATAAACTCCATGCAGGCAAGGGGGTCAGCTTTTTATATGACCTTTCAGTTATTGATTGGCCTTTGGGCTGTAATATCCCAAGCAAAGCTGCTCCAATCAGCTGAGTACAATTCTTTGGAGAAGGAGGGCACCTGTAAGCGCTCAGCTGCTAATGCACCTGAGTATCCATGCCTAGTTAGATCTGGGCAGTTATTACAGCATCTCTGACAATGGGCTTAGCAAAAGATGCACATATCTAATGTCTTCCATGTGTTAACCATTCTGCTCAACAACACTACAGGTTACTTAGTGATGAACATGGCATAGTCACTTTTCTCACAAAATGTACATTTGGGAAAGAAAATAAAATGAGGCATGCACAGGATTAAGTACAGTTTTTGCAAAATGTGAGAATTGTTTGTTTTATAATATCATCAGAGTCAGAGGTGAGAAAGATTATCTCCAATACAGAAAAACTGTGTGAAAGATGTCACTTCAATAAGTGCTTGAAGGATGGATAGGCATGTGAAACGTGGGAAGATAATCCATCATGAGGAAATTTTTATAAAGGAATCAGATTTTGTAGGTCTGACTTTGAAGTTTGACTTTGGAATCAGATACACTTCGTTTCAAATCCTAAGGATCATTTATTAACTGCGAGACCTCAGAAATGAACTTATTATCTTCAAACTTTGGTTTTATCATTAGCAAACCAAGGGATAATAATAGCACAAAATAATGCAGTATATGTTAAACTAAATAATGCCCTGAGCCTGGGGCTCCAGTGTAGAACATATGGCATGATCTGCTGATGGCACGTGTCATAGTGCACCTAGAAGGGGACAGGTTGGGTGATGTAACATGTGCTGAGAGTGGAAGACCTTAAACACCAAGGTGTGTAGACATGATTTTTTAGCCAATATTGAGCCATTGTATTGTTTTGATTCAAGGAGTGATTCGAATAAGATAAGTCTGAAAGTGGCACAATTAAAAAATATGCACTATATTAAACACAAGAAGCATAATCTGCCTTCTGTTTCAATCAGTTTTGTGTTGGTTGAGTAACATGCTACATGAGAGCAGGAACATGATCTCTTTTGTTCTTTGCTCTGTGCCTGATACCTGGCAGTGTGTGGTACAAAGGAGGTGCCCCATGGATATGTATTGGGTTAATGAATGCTGTATCAGATAAGAATACTTTCCAGTAGGAGGATATGTAGGATCACATGAGCTTGATTTAAATACCCTATTCTTAGATATTTAGAAGCTTATTTATGTTGCCTGCTATCTCCCCAAATTGCAGCGGTTTCTAAGAAAAGAACTACACAATGGCCCTGGACAAGTCAAAATTGTTTGATTCATTAAGAAAATTCTTTGTTCTTGGCCAACAAAGATCTCTAACTAGATAAAATGGATAGAAATTTTAGGACTATTTGATGTTAACATGATACATTTACTTTAATGTCATAAATATGTACATGTGTATGCATGTGTATGAAAAATAAGTGTGTGTGTTTGGAAAAATCACTTTAATGTAGTTTGAAATGTAAGACTTTAAGTAAGCAGCCTATATCAAAAATGCTTTTAATGATTTTAAAAAATAAATTTGATATAGTGGTAAATATCTTCAGGTTTTCAGTTCCTTCCTTGTATCACCTCTTAAATCAAGAATATGGTTTTGTACACTTGCTGGTTATAACTATCTTACAGAGCTTGGCTTTCCTTTAAAACAGAATGTATATAATCTTTTTCTCTATTTCTGAAAAAAATAGTGATTTTAATTTATTGCTCTCTCCAAATCCTCCCTCTTAAATATCACATGGTTTCTATGGCCATCTCTCATAAAATTTTGTTTTCTCCATTTTCTTTTAATTTTTTTTTTAGGCTATAATAGGAATAGGGGAACTAGTAGATCTCAGAAAATTTTAGAGTTCAACAACACTGAGATTTAAAAATCCTAAAATATAATCATACTCTTGGTATCATGAGAGATGTTATGGAAATGACTACATGCTCAGTGCCATTATCATGTGTCACTTAAACTTAGTAAGCCTGTGTCTTTAACTTTTATAAACCTTCAAATTGTGCTTCCATTATACTTGATTAAAACAAGTATGGCATTTTGTTTTAAATTTTCTGTACTTCTACTGAATCGGTTCCAAATATTTGTCTTTCCCAGTTAAGAACGAATTTCTTGAGAATTGATTTTTTTCATTTTATTATTGGTTCTTTATTAAAGACAAAAAGGAGATGTGCCATTTTAAAGATAGACGTGAACTTGTTCTTTCATATAAACTTGACTCTCATCTCTACAACAGGAAAAGTCAGTTGATTCCTTTATTAACTTTTTAATTTAAAAGACTATCTCTTTTATTAAAGGGCTTAAGAAAAAATCAAAATCATCGATTTGTGGATTTTTTGGAATATAAATCCCACTCATCTATAAACTTAGTTATATAATTTTTATCTATATATAATTCCATCCAATAGTACAGTATGTGGCCAGAGCTGATAAAGATGGTTATGTCTTAGACAAGCGAGGGCCAATAATGCAATATGTGATACCTTGGAGAATTTTCTATTGTTGCTGAATCTGAAAAGCAATATTATTAATTAAATTGGATTACACGTTTGTTGTATTCTTATTTTTTGTGATTACCAAATTTAATATTTTTAAGTTTAAAACCAGTTTTATTGGGGACAGGTTTTCGTTTTATCTACTTCATTATTATAGTGCATTGGCAGAGGAGAAGAAAAGTATTTTCAACCCTTCTTAGACAATTGTTTTGAATTATAATGACAGCAGCAGGAAATTGGATCATTTTATGGTTCATATTGCTCATAATTATACATAGAAATGTAAAAACCTAACTCCTAACATGACTCCAAATATCAAACTAATTATTCAGCAGAAACTAGTAAAGCATGGACCACTTGCTTTAATTGTTATCATTTCTCAGAGGCTGGTTGGGCATAGTACATCTCTATACTTTACTTCGGCAACAATGCTTATATTTAGTTTGATCACATTTGGGCTAGATGTACACACTTAACTGAAGAATTGTTTGCAAATGATTTTCACCGTGGATTTTTTTTCATTTTTAATGGATTATTAAGTCTTGGTCCATCTACACAAGAATCTAAGTTTAGCACAAACCCAAAAATACCTTTCATTCAGTTGCCTCGCCATTCACCAATTCCTAAATTGTTTATAGAATATTCTGTTTGGGAAAGCTCTTCATCTGCCAAAGGCATTTAATTGCAATGTACATTCAAATTATATAATATGTCATATCTAAAGACTATGTCACAAAAATTAATCTACAGTAGTGAAGATTTATTATAGAATTTATGTATCATAGATCTTACTCTTCAATATTGAAGGAAGTTTATTTTCTAAGATATTCTATATGTTGAGGATATTTTTACAGGAAAATACTTGCTGGACTCCAATCACATATATGAAATCAAAAAATTAAAAATTAAATAAATGGAAAAGCATTATTTTTTACCACATACTATTGTAGTCTGTTATTATTTACTGACATATATAACTATGATGAAAATGAAGACAAGTAGTCTCAGAGCAAATTAATTTAAGTACCACTAGAAGTTTAATTGAGGACTTTACTATTCATTGTTCTCTACTATAAAGATCAATCTTTAGTCACATTAAACTTCAGCGTGCACCCAGATATTCAACAACACTGTAGGTCAACTCCAAATGGGTTAAAATGTCTTATGATTAAGTCCATGAGCCTTTTATGTTCTCAGAAGTATACTTTCATTAAGGGATTCAAAATACAATTAATTACACTGAATCTTTTTAATAATGGTTGGATAAGTGATTTAAATAATCAATTTATTCTGTATAGACAGAAATTAGAGATATCATGGTAAAGTCTGTTAGAGAATAGCCATATTTAAGAAGCCAGTAAGTATGATTAGAAAGGATATTTAGGGTAGCTTTTCCTATGTGAAGTAAGATTTTTACTACAGTTTATTAAATAAATGCTGTGTAATCTGAGCACATGTATTTGAGATAAGGATTGAGTTATTTCAATTTTCCCTATTTCTACAGTACCATGATGTACACTAGGAAACCTCTGTGATGCTTGAAGTAAAATATCAACCATAATTATATGTCAAGAAGCGAAAACATAATTTTTAATAATTTTAAATCTTTTCTGTTATTTGTATGTGTTGATTTTGCAGGTCTGGCTGTGGATTATTTTAGTGAACGCATATACTGGGCTGACTTTGAGCTGTCTATTATTGGCAGTGTTCTGTATGATGGCTCTGATTCAGTAGTCTCTGTCAGCAGCAAACAAGGTTTGTGAAGTGCTTTTGTTTTTGTTTTTAGTTGTTATTGAAAATTTTAAATAACAGTACATAAATATAACTATGGAAGCTTTGCATTCTGGATTTCCTTAAATTCTTTCTCTTTCCAACTTACAGCTCTTACTAATAATTTAAAATCGTTATTCCTATAGCAATAACAAAGAGGCCAGGGCAGAAGAGCTTCTTCCCTTGGACAAACGTGGGCCATTGCTGCCCAGATTCACAAAATAATTTCATTCTATTGCTTCTGTAGCTATTCCATTACGAGCAGGAAACTTTAAATAGTCAAGATTAGTACCTGTGAACGCTAACTTTTATTTCAAATTGCAATGACAGCAAACAGGAAATGAGTTACCCTATATAGTCATCAGAGTAACAATTGTTACTACTGAAGCATTCCTTTATCCAAGTGAAAAGCAGTGTGTGAAAAATGCTGATTTAATTCCACCATCAGTGACTGAAGCATCTACTCATGCTCTTCTGTTGCTGCACCCTCTTTTATGCCCACCTCTGTGCCTGCCTTTTATTTTCTACTCTCTCATTTTCTGGCTTCCTACTGCGCCCCACATTTTCCTTGTCTGGCTCTCTCATTTCCTTCTGCTCAATCCAATTTCTTCCCTTTCTGTTTCATTTTCCTTTTTCTATTCCAACTCCTTCCCACAAATGTTTTTACCACAAATTATTCATAATATGCACTTGGTGTTTTTATATTTGCGTATATATCTTTGCTTCCTGTTTTTGTTAAAGAAAATATAACTTAGAAAAATTTATATTTTTAATATAAAGAAAGAAAAATAATTAAATTTAATTTTTATTGTGCCTCTGCCAAAAGTGTGTTTTTTGTATGAATGACCCTAGATGGGAAAAATGTCCACATTCCTGTAATTGATTATAATAAAGATAATCTGTTTTATCTTAAGTGTACTTTTTACTCTTTCACAAAACATTGGAGAAAAACATAAAAACCATTTTATATTTCACAATGTCTAGATAATTAGTAAAATATAAATGTCATTTTGCTTTATTGAACTTTTTCTTCAAAAGTTCAAATAATTCTTCTTTTGATAAGATCTCTTAAAACAATAGTCACAAAATGTGAAAAATGATGGTCACCATTATTTTTTGCCAAACTAGTCATATGAATGATTGTCATTTACCAGTTTATTTTTTTAATCTCATTTCTAAAACTAACAATAATGTCAAATATTATTTTTACACTTTACTCTTTAAAAACAACTCATAATTGTTTCTAAATCAGTCATTCATGAGATCTAATTTGATAATTGACTTGAACGAGAATGTAAATTGAGTTTTGTGAACTACCTGTTTTTGAGCTTAAGATAAGGTTTGTCTGTTCATAGGGTTTTCTTTTGTTTGTCAGTTGTATAGCAAAACTTACTCTGCAAATAGTAAACCCCCAGCAAATGTTTTGTGATGGAGAAGAGAAGATGTTTAAAGTGATGATAAAAATTATTTTATCCCCTGAGTGACATGTTTAGTATCTCACATATCCCTACTGCCAACAAATTAATTCTAACAACTTCACAGCTAATACTACAACTATTCCAATTCTGAAAATTTATTTGTAAAGAACAGTAATATGATTTTCCACATGATCTTGGATAAACTTAGTTTTTTGAAGTCTGATTATGTACATTACAACTTTAATAACACCACCTTTTTAACATTCTAGGTTTGTTACATCCACACAGAATTGATATTTTTGAAGATTATATATATGGAGCAGGACCTAAAAATGGTGTTTTTCGAGTACAAAAATTTGGCCATGGTTCAGTAGAGTACCTAGCATTAGATGTTGATAAAACAAAAGGTGTTTTGATATCTCATCGCTATAAACAACTAGGCTGTAAGTACAATATTTCATAAAATTGTCTATATTTGGTGAAATTTTTATACCTCTCAAAAGAATAGATTTTTAACTATCTATTTGATTTCTTAACCCTAGTAAGTTAAGTAACTTTAATTTTACATCAACAGACTTTTCAAATTACCAAAGTCAAGTTACGGACAATGCAAAAGTTTCCATTTTTGACATAGAAGGTATTACGATTTTCAGTGTTTGACTTTGTTTGCTTTTAATTAAAATTGACTTTGTTATAAAAATTGTCTGTTTTTCTAAAATTCTTATTAAAACTTTGTGACTCTATAGATGAATCATGCAAATAATTAAATTCGCTGTTAACCATTTTGACTGTTGTTACTGATAAACAAGTCACTATACCATTCCATCCTTAAATGTATCCAAGGAGAACTCTTCCCAAGAATTATATTTTTTCTGATTTATGTTTATGACTTATTATTGTTACTGTCCCTCCTAGAAAAGAGTGGGTAAATCATTGAGTTAATTATCTTGAGACATATGTTTCAAACACGACCATCGAAAACATTGAGGAACAAAGTGAAAAAAAAAAACGATGTGGCTGAAATTCTAACGATCTGTCTTTATGTATCAGTTTACTCTTCAAGAAACTGTTTAAGATTTATTTATAATTATTTACGACAACTAAAAAGGTATTTTTACCTTGTTTGCTGCAATTATCTAGAAGGATAACAACTGATATTTACTCTAATCAGTTTTGGAAACATTAAAATAAAATATAGTTTCCCAAAACTAACAGAAATTCTATCCAAAGTCTTGCTCTTCTTTACCAATGATCTGGCATATAAGGCTCCCAGGTTGGTATGAGGACACTTCCTCTCATCCTTTAGCTCTATTTGATTCATATTCATAGTCAAATATTGCCACATTTGTATAAAATGAATAAACAAAACCCTGCCTTGAATATAATAGACTTTTAAGTAGTGGTTCTTACAGAAAGAAAGCCATCTTCATAGTTATCGGTTCAGCTATCTAGGTGCTATTTCTTTTTCATTCTAGTGACGTAATCTCTAGGAAAGGGCATAGATCAGCTTTGACTGAAAGGGATGCTGATTGGATAGAAATTTAGACAAAAATAAATACGGCACACATTTACACATGCACACAAACTCCTCCCTGATGGACAGGAAACCATTTTAAATATGATTTTTACGGGGAAAAAAGTCGTATCTTCTGTTTGTTTATGTTTTGCACTGACAACTGCATATGGATGTTAAGCCTTTGTAAATACTAGAGGGAAGATGTTTCCTACTGTTTGAACAGTCCTGTGAAGATCTAAAATGAGAGTTAGATCCCTGAAGACTTCAGGTGGCTTTACTTTTAAACACAGCCCCAAACTGTACTTTGGGTTCTAAGACGAAGTCTTTTGCCAAAAGCAATTAATCACAAGGAAGAATGACAAATACAGATTAGAACAATTTCTTCTCCTTTCTAAAAACTATGATTAGGACAAACTTCCTATTAATTATAGGCATCGTATAGTAATTTCTCTTCACCTATAGAGGAGAACTTTAACATTGAAATGAGATACTCCCAGTAGAAATTTGATGTGATTTCTTTTCAACATTGCTAATTAATCATTTCACTTTACTGGTTTTTATGTTTTTGAAACCTATTGTATCCATACTTATGCATTTCTTTGTTTTCTTTTGTTTTGTTTTAATCAGTACCCAATCCATGCTTGGATTTAGCATGTGAATTCCTCTGCTTGTTGAATCCTTCTGGGGCAACCTGTGTGTGCCCAGAAGGAAAATATTTGATTAATGGCACCTGCAATGATGACAGCCTGTTAGGTAGGTATATTTCATTATTCTGTAAATAGTGAATTAATACTCATGATAAATTTTTACAACTATTGAAACTGAGCAGAATTACCTGCTCCATCATCTAGTGAGCTTCCTTGAAAACAATGGTCCTTGAATGCCTGTGTAAGCTATTTTTGTCTCTGGAGAACACTTGCTATCAGTTCTTTCTGCGTTTGTTCACAAAGCAGCATTGACTACTTACATGCACTTAACAATAGATCGAGAATTTTGAAGACACTCACAGAATCAAAAGACATATTTATATATCTCTTGTATTAGAGAAGACAATCTTTTTGAGAATGCCATTCTGCTGTGGATTTAAACCCAATGTAAAAATCCATTTAGTCATTGAATACATTTTTATTGAACACCTCCTGTGTGCTAAACACTAATTTAGAAATTGACAATTTAGAGACCATCTCAGTTTCTTCTGTGTAAAATTTGATTTGTAACAAATAATGCTACTAAGAATAATGATAATAAATATTTTGAGTGCTTATGAGCAAGGCATAACACTAATTTAAAAACTAAGGACTAATTTAGAAATAAAGCTGATAAGATTTCTTTATTTGTGCAGTTTATATTTTAGAATCTAGAAGCTGAAACATTATTTCAGATGCTAAGTATTAAAGAACAAAAAGTCAAAAATAAAATCAAAAACAAAACAGTGTGATAGGAGAGGGAAATAAGAAATGTCTCTTGAATATCCAGGTAGATTTAGATAATTTCCCTCATATTTCAGACATTAACTTTAATATGAAAAATAGTTATTAAGAATGAGAAAATCCACACTTACTATTAATAAATTTTATGCCACAGACAAAAATTCAGTTCTCCAAAATCACTTGTGGAACACAGCAAACTTTTTCCAATGAGGTACAAACTTAGATCTCTTCATGGTGTGGTTTCCTACCTGCTGTATTTTCCTCTGCTAGCATGAACTCCTCACATGAATACCATGCCATTGCCCTCAATCAGCATCTCCACCCCTTTATAGTTTTCTCTTTGTTCTCTGCTGAAGATTACATGCAATTTGAAGACTTTAGCCTTTAATAAGGCACCCAGTGTCTAAAACTATCATAGCTTTTTTCGTTTAATATATACTCTTTAAGCAATGGATATGCAAAGCTGAAGAGGTTGAAAAGATGAAATGATGAATGATATAAACACCAATACACAGATATTTACGTGGATAGTGATACAAGTCACAGAAGAGACTGAGTTAAAACTATTGTAAAGATTCAAATGATTATACAACTAAAGGATCAGTTAGAATGTCCTATAGGTATGACCTTTGAACAAGGTCTGCAAAGACAGATTGCATTTAGTTTAAATGAGAATGAAGGAGGAGGACATTGAGACAGAAGAAAGTGACTGAAAATACACGAAAACATGGCATGTAAAGAAAATAATGAGTCATCCATTTCGGTTAGTGTGTAGGATGTGCAAAGCACTGTTGTGAGTAGCAAAGCTGGAAAGCTTTTAACAGAGAGCTAAGTGTGAATCTTGTTTGGTATTTTGGATGGGCACTTTAGTGCAAGTTATTGAAAAGTTGTCAGTGACACTAGGATTCCCTTCCCCTTTACCAATTCTCCTCCCAATCAGAGTAGCTGTGATCTCAATTGTGATGGAAGAATAAAAGAATTAAGCGTACATTTTCAAGCATCATTAGGTACCAGTTTCTCACTCACTGTTCTGACTGGGTCATGGAGACAAACTATGTGAGAGTACATATTCTACTTAACCTCTCAGAAATGATTCTTTAAAATGTCAACAAGTCCTTTTTCGTAGAAGTGCCACATCTTCAGTAGTCCCTGACACATCCCTAACCAGTGCCCTCGCAGGTGCCTTCGGTGTACCATGTCTATTTATACAATCGAGATGGGAGAGACAGCCAGGAGAGAGATTAGGGTTATGCACAGTATGCTAATAATGATACCAGTGTGACTTTTACCTTGGCTCAGATGTCATAAGTATTTGTTATAGTCAAGTTTTAGACAGTTTTCATGGGTTTTACTTTTTAATTAGACATCACTGTCTTTTCTATATAATCCTCCTCTTTTCCCCTTTCCTTAGATCAAGTTATTTATCCAGCAAACCAAACTTGACACATACTCTGGAAGAAGTTGGCCTGGGGTGGAGCTGAGGTGGAGCTGTGGATTAGGCCAGAGTCTACCACTTAAATAACTCTGTTGGTCTTGGACTCTAGCCTCCATAGGTCTCAGTTTCTTCTATGTAAAATGAGATTGAATCTAAATACTGCTAATAGTACTACCACTGATAATGAGAATAATAATAAACATTTTGAGAGATTATGAGCAGGGCATAATTCTAAGTATGGTTGATATATATTACTTCATTTAATCTTCACAAAACCCCAATGACATTATACTGTAACTTCTCCTATTTCAAAGATAAGACAATTGAGGCATTTAGAGGCTCATTTGATTATCTAACATTACCTAGTAAAGTGGTGACACCTCAAGGTTAACCTTGCTGGTCCATTCTGGTAACAGTCACCATCACACATGTCCCCCATAGTACCCATTTTCGGAGTCGTTGGAAATAAGAACAGTAGCATATATAGAATGCCTTGCACAATGCTTTGCAAAAAATAGACACATAGCACTCTAAATCTGTCACTATGAAGTAGGTAAGAAAATGAAACACGGTTTTTGCTGCATTAAATCACCAAATTGTATCATTTTATGCTTTAAAGAAGGAAGCTTGTTTACCTAAATGCAACTTATCCAAGATCTAAAACTTTTTTGAGGATTTATTTTGCTATTCCAACTCTGCTTGAAAGACATGAATCCAGAAAACTCTTCAAAGCTCATTCTTGTAATTTCAGAAAAAAAATCTTAAATTTAAACGGATCGGAAAGTTAAAAATATTCAGATTGACCTCTACACAGATAGGCCTTGGTGATAGACTGTTTGGACCTCTTTAGTTAGAACATAAAGAAGTGGATTTCAGAGTTATTGATTGGTGTAGATAAATGCCAATTAATTTTTTCTGACATTAAAATTTGATACAGCCAAGTTTTTCAGCTCTTTATAATTACTTGTCTTTCTCTAGCTGCTATTGTTAAATGATGGGCACACTGAATATTTTTAATCTTCATGTAAGAAATTTGAAATTCAAATATTACTCATTCTTGTGGAAGTATTCACCTGCTCTTCCCTATAGTTGATTATAATTGCTGGAGCTTGCCTTCTGGGGGTGATTTAGTTATTGACAAAAGCAGCCTTCTTTTTCATTATAGAACTATGACTGTAGGTATTGAAAGAATATAACTCCACTTCCATTTCACCAGGCGGCTTTGTACTTTTAAATTTCTGATGCCTATAATGTGGCACGTTCTAGAAATGCACATGCCCCAACATGTAGGGATTTTGAATATCTTTGTGGTTTTCACTGAACATCTACAGGTGAAAATGAGTACCCTCATAATAATCCTAACTATGGTCATAATGCCTTAAGTGTTTATCTTCACTGTTCTCATCTGCAGCCTTTATGAGGACATATAGTGCTGAATTAGAAATATTTTGGAAAATTTTAAATTAAGTAAGCATATTTCTTGAGAGTCTTACCTCTAAATTCAATTATTTGCTGGAGATTCACACTTGCATTTGCATAGGTGTCTCCAATTTAATATGTCAAAGCTGCACCACCCTTTAATTTCCTCTTGCCCTCATGTTCTCACTTAGTTGTTCTGGTCAGAAACTGAAGAATCATCAATAATTTTCCCTCATTCTCCTTAAGCAACTCCAATGTGATATTTACTTTCCAGTTACCTTTAGAATACATCCACATTTATCCATCCCACATTACTGTATTTTAGGTTATTACCTTACATAGCCTGGAAAATTTATACAAAGGCCTAGTAGTCTCCCTGCTTTCAGTTTAACCCCTGCCCATACATTCATTCTTGGACTTCTTAGACCCTTCAAAGATGCCAGGTTACTTTTGGAGTAAACTCTAAAATCCAAGGATCTTCTCTTAGTCTCTTCTTATCTCCTCAAAGATGCTTACATCTTGTAATTCCTTCTTGCACACTCTCTAATCCAGGTCCAGTCACAGTGACTCTCATTGTGTTTCTTCAGTGCTCACATTTTGGCCTTCATAGATGTTATTCCACTTGAGCTCTACCCTCCGTGAACCTTGCGGGAACTCAGTAAATAACGTTGAATAAGATTTTTCCTTGGTTCTTTGCCAAATGAGCATCTCAATTGCCTTTTGAAATTTAGTGATTCACCTTGTAGACCCACGTCTCAGCTCTATTTATCTTTCTACTAGTCTAGATGTGGGCTGGAAGTTAAATTCTCTTTTGTGTCTGTGTATGTATGATGTATGCTTGCATACTTAATATTTACAAAGTTTTAAAATTTTACCTTTTTTCAAATTTTCTATTTAATATTTACCACAAGTCTGAGTTAAGTTGTACATTTTTCATTAAGGACACGTTAAAATGAAGTAACTGAGGCTCAGATAGGTTAACTTGTATGCCTAGTAAGTGGCAGAACTAGGACCTAAACATAGGTCTCTTTACACCACTGTAATTAAAAAATATGACATATATCACCTTATGAGAGAGTTCTTCATGTTACAAATGCAAACTTTAGTAATGCCAACTCGAAGCCTACCTACATGGCAAAATATTGGAAACTTTGCTATGCAACAAGGCAATTGTATGACACTTCTGACAGTTCCTATTTATGACAGTGGATATGATACTTGAATCATTTTGTCATGTAAAGTCACTGAGATATTTTAAGATGCTCTTGTGATCATTGCAGTGATATAGTCAAGCTTCCGTGTATGGCCTGTGTATGGGCCAGTGCATCTTGAATAAGAAATATAGGCTGTTTTGATTTTACCTACTTTCACCATAAAATAGGCTTGGCTTTAGTAGAGAGCATATTCTAGAATAGAATGCCTATTACATTATTCTCAGTCATTTTTGTTCTATTAGACATTATGTCCTGCTCAAATCAAAGCAGTATTTCTAATGGAGCAAGGCCATGTCAACGCACATAGCAAAATTACCTGGAAAATGATTCAAACCAATCTTTATTATAAATTTTACTTACCATATTGTTAAAAATAATTTTGGTACCCCCAGGAATGTCCAGCCATTTTTATTCTCAGCCAAAATGTCATTAAATAGATAGATTGTGCAGAATTGTTTGGAACAAATATTACATGTGGAAATGTTTCTGACATGGTTCTGTAACCATCTGTATCAAATCTAAATGACATTTAGTTTGGGACATTTATGTATGGCTAATAAGGATTAATATCGAAGAGTATCTCTTCAAATAAACATTTTTCTATATTATAAATAACAAATATATACATGCATACATACACACTATAGGACACAATAGTGTGTGTGTGTGTATGCTATAAATTTATCTTACATATTTAACATTTAATATCAACTACTCCTAAAAAAATAGACTATGCTTGTCCACATGATAGAGACAATTTCTTGCCTGGAAAATATATTACTTTTAGAAAGTTTCAGTTTGTTGCATTGTTTAATATTTAACAAACAGAAGAAATGGTTAATAATGCTTTCAGTTTAAAGAAACATACAAGTTAATATTTGTATTCATCATTCAACAATTGAAATCTCTTTCTCTGTTTTAAGATAGTAGTTTCTTCTATTTTTGTATGTAGGAGTTATTTTATGACAAAAATAAGATCTTAGTATTTAAATATTTTTATTTATTGGAATTATTCTCATTAAATCATCCCCTGGAAAACATGCTAATTTGTACATTTCTTCCCATAACCAGATGATTCTTGTAAACTGACTTGTGAAAATGGAGGAAGATGCATTTTAAATGAGAAGGGTGATTTGAGGTGTCACTGTTGGCCTAGTTATTCGGGAGAAAGATGTGAAGTCAACCACTGTAGCAACTACTGTCAAAATGGAGGAACCTGCACACCCTCAGCACTAGGTAAATATTAGAGTATCACTGTATCTTCAAATCATTTGCATTTTTCCTTATGTGTGAAAAATAATGAAAATCCCAAATGTTATGAATATAATTTCTGGTATCTTAATAAAGAATACACTAACACAAATTAAATTGAACTATTTAACATAATTGATGGCATTTGTTCTAAAGTCAGTGCATCAAAGTTCAAGCCACAAAATTTAATAAGAGTAACGGTCATTATCAAGTGTTGAGCATGTACCATGTGACAGGCTTAGTGCTAATAGATATTCTGACCCTGGGTCAGAAGGATTAGTAGAACTGGTTTTCCAAGACTTGCATGTTTGACTCCAAGGCCTATATTTTTTAATTGCACAAATAGTTTCCCTAATGCTTGAAAATCAATTGTTATTGAAAATTAGGTTCGTTTTAAATGTAAACTATACCGGAACATCTGACAGAGTCCAGATTCCCATCTAAAATTATAATTACTCTGCTGGCATTGCATTGTAACATATAAGATGCTTTGAAAATGTCAGGTTACTTCATTTTAGAATATACTTGAGATTGTTACTAATTTGTGCAATAGTCATATTTTCAAAAAGTGTTGTGTTCTCTATAAAGTGAACATTGAAACATATTTTCTTACTGACTTTTATTAAATTTAAAATATGTTCCCATGAGAAATAGGTAACCCAATGCATAATAAAAATCTAATTTGCAAATTCCAATATTCAGTGCAAGGGACATTATGCAACTGGTAGAGTGCAATCTATGCACATTTAATTTTACTACCATAAATGGAAATTTAGTTAGTCAAATGGAAAATCATTCCATACTGTCTTCACATCCCCTACATGGTTAATTTCTATCTTACTTACTGGGAGTTCTCAATGCTTCTATTGCTTATGCTATTCTTTAAAGTATTTAGCATAATGGTAACTTAAAGAGTCACATGAAGAAGAATTTTCAGTGGAGTTCAGAGAAACCAAGCTGTTTCTTATTTGCATTCTAATAGCAAAACTTTGATAGTTTTATGTCCATAAATATTTTTGACTATGATTAATTGATAATTAAGGTGCTCTAACTACTTAATAGCATTCTAAAAAAATATATTCAGGAGGTTGATTGAAATATAAAAGGCACTAGGAGACTTACCACACATTTTTATTCTGCTTAAGAGAAGCTAGTCCATACAGTAAACTATATTCTATCACTATAGGAGTAATAATAGTACTGAATTCCTTATTGAATATGTAAATGAGAATCCAAGTTCAGGGAATACATGTGCGATTATATTTTAGTAACACAAATAACATCTCCTTTAGGGAAGAAGTTTTTCTCATGCCAAACGAGTTGTTTGGAGATTTCATTGTTTAATTGGTACCTTGATTTTCTAAATTAATTGTGCTATAGCTATATTTATATTTAGAAATATTTAGGACAACTAAACCATTTGAAATTCTGAGCTACGGCTATTGAACATACGATAGATCCACAGGGGCAAATCTTTATGAAACAGTGAATTTGCCATCCTCTTAATGGATCCTGAATTGTGTAAAATACAGCACAACTTTTAATGTTTTATTCAAATCCTTTGTCTAGACTTTGCTACATTCTTAAAATCTATATTTCCACTTTATCTATGTACCCAAATTATTAGATGTTGCTTTATGTAAATAATATGTTCAGGAAAAATATTTCAAATTAGTACTACAAATGAGCTCTCATATATATTCAACCTGAGATATGGCCATGTAGTTTATTGTTTTATAGCATCTAATAATTAATAATTAATAATAATATGATATCCAATTAAGTCATTTACAAAGCATTTTTCATTTTTAAAATGTGGTTTTATAAAAACATTGTTTGGTACTATAGAGTGTAGAACCTCATTATCTCCACACAAATGTTAATTTGTTAAACAAATCCCAGTGGGCAGTTCATGGATTTATTCATTGTTGGTTTACTTACAGTTAAGCCTTTCTGCAAATTCCTATGTGGACACTATATAACTAGGTTTGGGGGCAGCCTTAATTAAAATTTATAAGTTTATGACAGTTATGCAGAACAATAATAACTGAACAAAAGAAATGTCACCAGTTAATTAAAAGTACACATCTGTGAGGCATAATTAAAATTTTCCATGTAGGAATGAGTTTTATCATTCCTTAAGGTTTTTTTGGTAATAATTAACACTAAAAATAAAACATATGAGCTATATTCATATAGAAAGTTACTACGAAGTGAAATATTTTGACATTGATTATATCAACACAGATCCATGTAGTTCATTTTTATGACCTGTTCATAGGAGGATATATTTAAGATAAAATTTGCTTTGAATAAAATAATAGGAGTCACAGCAAAGCATACTTACTATTAATCAGTTATTCAATTACTGAAAATAAAGGAACATTTATGAAATTCATGAAAGATTTTATGCATGATGGATAACATTAAGACATTTATTCAATTAACAGCTATATTTGCAATTAATCTTTACCTTTATGGATATTTATTCTGTAAGGTATGTTCATAATGTTTGGCATTTTCCTTACTCTTATTGGTCTGTTATGTGGACCTGTACAGTTTATATCAAAATGAATTAGGGTTTCCTACAGAATTGATTTAGTGGAATGGAGCGAGAGTGTTTGTAAATTTGGGGCAATATTCTCAAATACTTTCTTCCCAAAGTTTGGAGTTATGCAGAGGGGAAGCATATCTTACTTTGGGAATTTTGTAAATATGCAAAAGTAGAACTGGCTATGTTAAGAGGCGACAGTGTACAGTAGGCAATACATTTGTCTTGAATATTTTAAGTGAATACAACTGGAAGAAAGTGAAAGCTCTCATTGTAGCTCTCTCTGCCACCACATCTGTGGACTTTGGCAGGGAAGATTTTGTTCCCAGAAATGAAGCAGGAGGATGAAAGAAGCCACTGTTGAGGAAAGGAAAAAAAAAAAAAAAAAAATCAGAATCTTCTCTTTGCAATGGGAAGGGCCTTTATAATAGGAGGCAAATACATTCACTCAAGAGCTTTCTGTCCCAGCAACTACCCCCACATTAGAGGGTAGAATTGCTTAAAGGCAAGTTAAGCCAGAAAGTTTTAGATACCTTTGGAAAATCATGAAACTGATCATGAAATATATGTACCGAGGGTTCTCAAGTCACATATGTATTTAGGATGTAAAGTACATAATCACCTAATTAACATCTTGATAAAGGGAGAACATACATTTAAACTGCCCATTTTTGCCTTTCTTTCACTTTTTGTTTAAATGAGTGTGTTTTTTTCATTTAAATTAAGCTTGATGTCCTAGCTCCTTTAACATAGTGATTATACTTAAGAAGTGCTAAAAGTTGATACTTGGCTCTGCATGCTTTTTAAAAATACAAAAGAATAACTAACAATGTTAAACATTAAAAGCACAAAATAGAGCATAGAATTTGACAAATATGTGACATAGCAATATGTAAGTTTAGCAAATCAAGTACAAAAAGTACAGATAGCATAATGAGAAAATGGTAAAAGACAATTCTCACACATATGGAGAGCAGCAAGTAGGAAAGAAGCCCTATCAGACATAGATGAGACCAGCATTTTCAAATCACTACCAGAAGAAAATGTTAATGGCACAAATCTTGCAGCAAGTAATTTTGAAATACTCAGGAAGAATATAAAAAAGTGTGAAGATCGTTTGCCTAAATAATGGCACTTTTAAAAACATATCCCAAAGATTATGTAATAATAAAAAACACAAAATTTAGAAGTTAGAATGTCCAATTATGTTATGTATAATGTTATAAAATTAGAGATAAAAATCTGAATTCAAATAATAAATACATAAAATAGGGCATATCTAAAAACATGAAAAGCCACAATGATAGAATATTTAATAATATAGAAAATGTTCACACTGTATTTTAAAAATAAAAAAACAAGATATAAAACTGCTGTATCGTATGAGCCCAATAGACAAAGAATGCATACATAAAATGTCTATATAAGGAAGTAGATCCTTCCATATACTTCTGTATTTTCCCAGAGTCACATAATTAACATATATTACTGTTATTTTCAAAAATTAAAATAACTACAATAATAATTATCATCAGGATCATGACAATTAATGTATATTGGCTGCTTACTAAGTGCCAGACACTGTTCTCTGTCCTCGAATCCTTACAACATACCTATGAGAGAATGAAAGTAAGATTTTCCCTAATTCTGCTGCTGGCTTCATGAGTCACAGTTACTGCATCGTTCAGACCATATGGTGAGAGCAATACTAAAGTGTTCAGTCTTATGGCTCTCTAGGCTAATGTTAGAAGGCTTGTGTTAACTTACTTATATTCACAGAAAAGACAAAAATGCTTCAGTTTCATTTCCGCCATGCTGGCTGGAGATGAACTTTCCAGGTATAAATAGATCGTGACCTATAATTTGAAACATGTCAGAATATATTAAGTAGTACCTGGGAGGAAGCTAGATAAAGTCCACAATTCTTCTTTTTCTTTGTCAGGCTTTGCTGAATGGTTCTCTGTAATCTTTGTGATACTTAAGAAAATCTGACAGCTATAGTCAACTTGCTAAAATTATTTATAAATGAGCACTCACTTGAAGTCCGGGAAAACATTATATTAAGTAGAAAAGTAGAATGTCAAGTCTCCTTATCGAAAAGACTAGCAATTTTTTCAAGGTATTCAGAACTTTTATTACTTGAATCTAAGTCCGAAGTGAAGGCAGATTTTACAAAGGAGAATAGTCTTGGGGTCAAGATGTTGAGAAATAGGCTTTTTTTGTTTTTTGTTGTTGTTGTTTTTTTTTTTTTTTTTTAGATTTTGTGCATGCTAATGCTTAGTTTTATTCACAATTCACAGTTTCAATTTTTTTTTTTTATTATTTCAGCATATTACAGGTGTACAAATGTTTAGGTTACATATACTGCCTTTGCCCCGCCCAAATCAGAGCTTCAAGCCTGTCCATCCCCCCAGATGGTGAGCACCACACCCATTAGGTGTGAATATACCCATCTCCTCCTTCTTCCTTCCCCTTCCCACCTGCCCAAGAAGGAAGGAGAGATAGGCCTTTTGAATTGTAATCTTGCAACTAACTGAATGATGCCATGGTGATTTGTCTTTCAGTTTATTATTTCTATTCGATATTAAGTGACAAGAATGTGGCTATTGTCTAAAAAGTAAAGATACTTTGAGTAACGATTATGTCACATTTGATAGTATTTTCATAGGACATTATATAAACATTTATAAATATGGTCTACAGCTGTCATTTAAGTACCACTATCCTTATACTCCATGTGTTTATCAGACTAATTGAACTAAAAAATGACTATCTACATGTAAGACTAGTTAAGTATAAAACATAAACCAGGGACACAAATTGAAAAGCACCAGACTGACTCAATGGGTACCAAGTTAAATGGGGTAAGCAGCATGGTTCACACAGACAAATGAATATGAATTTGAAAATTTGCTTACAGGAGAGCCAACTGATAATGTTCAGTAACATGTACCTACCTCACAGAAACAACAAGCAGAGTCACTGTCTCATAGGAAGTTCAGAAAGAATTACTTTTGCTAGCATTCCTTTGTGGCAATCAACCACACATTTTCAAGAATTGTATATTTAGAGAAAAACAAGTCATAACATACTTGCCCAATATTGATCAGAGAGGTTACTTTGCCCACTTTGTTATTTGATATAGATTAAATCTTAACAATGAGCAGCATTTTTATAATCAGCTTAAAAACAGTTAATCAAATAAATCTTGCTGTTAAAGACAGATCACCAGTATTACAGAATTATTGAAAAATGCCAACATAATATACCTTTATAATATTCAAATGAAAATATATTCCTTTTGAGAATATGAGCACCAATATTGATATATTACTTGACAAATAACTGCTCAACAAATTTTACTTTGAAATTATTGGCAAATAGGCGATGATTTCTATATTGGACGTAGCATAATATTTTAGAAACTTTATAAACATAACTGTTGTCAAAAGGCAATTGCTGTATTTTGAATGCTTAATAAAGTCCTAGCTAGTTGGAAGGTTGAGGTGGGAAGATTGCTTGAGCCCAGGGGTTGGAGGTTACAGTGAGCTATGATTGTGCCACTGCACTCCAGCCCTGGGTGAGAGAGACAGACCCCATCTCTAAAATAAAATAAAATAAAATAAAATAGCAAGAACTCTGGTAAATTCCTTGGATATATTACTAAATTTTTATTGCTCTATACATTGTGATATTTTTCAGATGTGAACTAGAGTGGTTAAGTAATAGAAATTAAACCTGAGAACCTACATTATTCCAAAGTGAATGCTTTAAGTCATTTCCTAATACTACCGAAAATCAGCAGTATCTGCTCATATCAGAGAAATAGCTGACTATGACTGTATAACTAAAGGTGACATGTAGTTAAATAGTCCATTCATCTAGAAATAAAGTGTAACCTAATCATATAAATTTAATGCTCATTTAACAGTGACTAATGATAAATCAACATGACTGATACCCATTTAATTACTTATCCATATAATAGAAAAGATTCTATTGTTGTTATGTATTTAAAAATATATTATTTTGAACTGATATATGTGGATTGACTATGACCATGTTATGTCCAAAAGAATAAATATGGGAAGTAAAATGACTGTCAGGATTCCATATGAAGCTTTCTAGCAAAGGTGTATACTCAGTCATGTTTAAAGGATAACCTAAGCATTGATAAATTGATAATAATCATGACAATAATATACCAACACTCCTACAAATGCTAACCCTACCAGTTATTGAGTACTTGCCATGTGGCAGGCATTGTGACATGCATTTTGCCTGCACATGGCAGGTATTGCTATCACGATTCACAGACTGAGAAGGAGAGGGAAAATCTAAAGCTTTCTAAAGCCACACAATGTAAATATCAAATAAGATTTTATTCCCAGACATGCCTAATACCAAAACAAATTATTTAACCTCTATGTCAAATTTATTTAGGTCCTTTAAATATTAATTATGAAATCTTTTAGAGTCAGCCATTTTTACTGAGACTGATTTTGCTATGTAGTATAAGTAAAATTTAAAGAACTCCACGAGATTCCAAGACATTTCCATTTTTCTTATAAACAATATAATGTTCATATCAAAGTACATTTATTGATAATAGTAATTATTGATTACAGATTATTAGTGATTTTAGTTACATCTTTACCATATTTGACATTAGCTATTATTGGTCATCCAGGTCTATTGTAACAGTTTATTACAATTGTAATAGTTATTGCAGTTATTATTATTATTTGTGGTGTGAATATTTGCTGTAACACTTCAGAAGATATGTGCCACCAGTTTCTATTAACTATGAACAGAAATCGGAAATAGTATAAATAAATGGAATTAAATAAGCTCCATTTATTGTATGCATATGTATTAGGATCATCCAGAGGAAAAAAACCCAAAAAGATATCTATATCTATATCTATATATATATATATATACACACACACACACATTTATGTGTATATATATATAGAGAGAGAGAGAGAGAGAGTCATTATGGGTTTATTATGGGCATTGGCACATGTGATTATGGAGTCTGAGAAATCCCTCAGTATGCCATCTGTAAGATGAGAGACAGGCATGCAATTCAGTCCAAGTCCAAAGGTCTGAGGACTAGAGGATCTAATGATGTAACTGCCGGTTGGAAGCCACGACCTGAGCAACAAGGTGACAAGGAGGAGAGGGAATTCTGATTTAAGCCTTAGAGTCTGAAGCCTCAAGAACCAGGAACTCTGAGGGCAGGAGAAATGGATGTTCCAGCTCAAGAAAGAGAATTAACCTTTCCTTCACCTTTGTGTTCTATTTGGGCCTTCAATGTGTTGGGTGATGCCCACTCACTTTAGGGAGGGCAGATCTTTACTCAGTCTACTGATTATAATGCTAATCTCTTCCAAAAACACCCTCACAGACATACCCAGAAATAATGTTTTACCGGCTGTCTGGGCATCCCTTAGCCCAGTCAAGTTGACACATAAAATTAATCATCCCAGCATACATCTAGCAAGGCATTTTGTTAACTAATGTACAGAGTGCAGTTAATATGGAGTAGACCTAGCATTGGGGCAGTGACAGTCTATTGAAAACATGTATGGCACCAAGGGCAAAGGTTAAAAGAAGAATTTTCTCTTTTAAGGGGTGGGAGAGTTGATGAACTTACTGAAATGTCCCCATAGGAACATACACAAAGGAGTAAATATGAAGTTTTGGAAGGAGAATGAGCCCAGAGTTAGAAAACTGAGATGGAGGTATTCAGATAGAGAGATAATTATTGAAGCTATTATATTAGATAATATCACCAGAAAGAAGTTCAGAAGAACACTGTTGAGAGACCAATAGGGAAAACATAAAGGCAATCCTAAAAAACCCATTCTGAAAAAGAAAATGAAATCAACAATGATAATGTCTTAGAAGCCAATTAGAGATAGATCTTTCAAGTATAGATGTTAGTAAACATAGTAGAAAATTTGAAAAGGATGGTGATTGAGAGGAAATCACAGGATTTGGTGATGAAGAGGAAAGAGGTAAGCTTTGAAAGAGCACATAAATATACTGTAAAGGCAACACCACACATTAACAACTTTCGTCTTAAACCTTTCTTACCACCAGAGAATATCAATCAATTCATCTGAACAATATGTTCATATTAAGGGATCTGGCCTCTCTTCTGAGTGAACAAAGATAAATAATACATTAATGTACATTATTTTGTAAATGAAAAAAAAACTAAAAACTATACTCCCAGTGAAGGGTTGAAATGTGACTTCATGATTTAATATTTTACTTTGTCATATATTGGTAGAATTGGAAGTAGTCAATGTGATTATCTTTTGAGAAAGCTCAGGGATGTACCAACATTTAAAATACAAATAGATGGATTTGGCAAATACTAGGTCTGCTTTTTGGTTTGTTTGTTGTTGTGCGTGTTCTTTCCTTTTAAAAGGTAGGCTTACAAATTTGTACAAGCTAAAGAGAGAAAAAAGATCCATCCTTTAAAGTTTGAGAAAATGTTAACATTTGAGCATAAAATTGGTGGAGAAGTCCAGCTCTACTCCATACTTATCATAAAAATAAATTCAAATTTAATTTTACCTTAAATAAATAATGAAGATAAGACATGTGATTTAATAAAGGTTTAAGAATGCTTTTCTTAAAGTGTTACATTGCCTTTGTAGACACAATCATGGAATAAGTCACTCCTAAAACTGATGAATCTCACTCAGTAGGAATAATAATAATAATCAGAGCTGAAAGGTAACTGTGTGCTTCCTGTGTGTCTGGTAATGTTAGAAGTGCTTTGCCATGTATTATCTCACTTATTCTATATGATTTTACACAACAACTTTATGAGGTAGGTATATCATTATCTCCATTTTGTATATGAGAAAATAAACACAGAGATGATATTTGTTCATAGTCCTGCAACCAGCAATTGACACAGGTGGACTATGAATCCAGGCAGTCTGAAAACCTACACTCTTAATGTCTGAGCTAAGGACGTTATAGAAACTAGACTGATTTAGAGCCAGGAAACAGTTCCTCCCCCTCCTTCCTCAGCTTAATTGATGTTCTTTCAGATTAGTCTACCCTTGTAGGCTGTCAACTCCCCAGCTCCCTGGATGCATCACTGCCATAAATCTATACCACAATGATCATAACAGGGCTGTTACTTCACCTAAAAAATCTTTATAAATGAATCCAATGCAACTTGTTAGGGTGCCTCCAGAGAGATTCTGGCAAATATTAGATGGAGCCCATTATACAATTTTGCAGCAGATGGTTCATTTCCCATCAGCAAACAAAAGATCTGCAGTATCGCCATACAGTTTCAGTTAGATAATATTCCCCTGAATATGAAGATTTCTACTTGTCAGAAAGAAATCTCTTCAAAGGAAGAGAAGGAAGAGCTTTTGAAAATAATTCAGCTAGAATCTGAATGATCTAAGGCACAGGCTAGCTGGGGACAACCTGGTCACTTTGGTCTAGTTTCAAAACAGCTATAAATGAGACAAAAGTACTAAAAACACAGTGTCATTTCTCTGAGTGACTGAGATAGAGTAATTTTCAAGTACCTCGGCAGGTAGTGTTTCATTTTATTTAATCAAACTTCTATCATTTTATTTTTTTTTTCGATTCTGATTTATGAAAAAAAGACAAGGAAAACTCTAAAATAATTTAGAAAACCAGGAATCTACAGTGTTCACATCCTACCTCTGTGTGGCACTGTTTCTGATTGTTCTAATGCACTTTGATTTCTTCTGTACTTTGTGCACTATTCATTTCATGTTTAGCTCATGTGAATTTGTATTGTGTACTTGCTCTACTCTGTAAGTCATCCATGTGCTCTAATTGGAGAAGAAGAATTAGTTCTGTTCTGGGCTCATGGTTTCTTCAGTAACTGTGTTCCCAAAATTATCAACCTTTTTATCTACTACTATTATTTGTTCTCCAGTTTATGTCTTTATTTTTCACCTATTAATGTGCCAGTGAAGGCATTTTGTTTCTAGGTCAACAACTAGAAAAATTCATTGCCATTGTAAGGAAAATATCTCGCTAAAAGTTCGTAAGCATTTTCTGACAACAGAAAATATGAGGTTACTCAGCTTTTACTATATGTAAAATGTACATTGTTTCTCAGGTTATCATAGGCATTTATCTGCCACCAAACTAATAACATTTATAAATGATAAGTTTCAAAACAGTGTTACCATAAAAATATACATTGCTTTGTTCATTTGGAGCAAAAGTTTTTAGCATTTTTGAGTATGTGGTGTCCTTTCAAAGTACAATTATTAAATAAATTGTAGAGCCTCAATTTATTCATTCTCTTGGAAATACAGGTGGATTTTATTTGAAAGTATTTTATTCCTTTAAAGATGCTTCTCAAAAAATGTAGAATTGTCTTTCAATGGAGGATCCATGGTAATAGAAAAAATATATATCATTTTCTTACTTCATCTTAGTAAGACTTACATTCATGCATTTCTCTAACCATTCTAATTAAACTTTCATCTCTATGAAGAGGAGAGAGGTGACATGGATATTCACTAATGATAAATCAACTGAGTGACATTTTCTGAGTCCCAGTTATTGCAATCTATAACTGAATTTCTTTCTTATTCTCTTTTACGTTGTTTCTTTATATTTTTGCGAACCTTAAAATTCTTTGTTTTCCCATTTAAATAATATCCATTAGTTTTTTGTTTTTTGTTTTTTTTCTTTTTTCTTCTCCTTTCCTTTAGAGATAGTTATAAACTTCATTTTCTTCTCAGTCTTTTGACAGCCTGGGCAGTTAGAGAGACTTATTCCGAACACAACAGTTAACTGTTTTATGTTCAAAACGTCTTAAAGAATTGTTCACATTTCTCTCTGATGCTAGTTCCCACAGAACAAATAAGGAAAAATATGCAAAGATGATCTGTCAGATTTGCTGTTACGTGCTGTTTTCATCAAACTTCTAAGTCATCTTATTGTTTACTAGACTGCAAGTAGTAGTCCCTTATCTTGAATAAAAATATCAAAATTGGACAAAATAAGACTTAGTAAGTGCTTATTTACTAAATACCGTATATGTACTTAAGTCAAATACAATAGCTAATGTTAATAAATCTAATCATATAAATGGCATGCCTACTTTAAACGTATTAAAAATTTACTTATAATACATATAAGCTAATGTTTTATGTAGATTCAGCAGTTGTTTGATAGGTAATGATTGAAACCAGAGATAAGATTGTCTATAGTTTATATTCTGATGGAAATACAGTCTGTATTAGCGCATTTGAGTAGAGCAAAAATAATTGGTAAAGCAAAATGAACATGAAAAAAGAAGTACAAAGAATAATATAAGCACTTTAAGCACACATGTGTGTAAGTATGATTTATTCATAAAATTTGACCTAATTGAACCTTAGATGTCTTCTAATCTAGGCTTGCTTGGATATATGGAAAAACTGAAACCCAAAGGGATCATGATACTGCCCCAAATCACAGAATAAATCATGGGCAGACCTTTACCAGAAACTGGCTTCACAATTCTTATCCAAAGACAATTCCATAAAAATAAACTGTTTTAGTCTAATAATTTGCATTTTATTACTTATTTTTTCCAATAGGAAGACCCACCTGCACCTGTGCACTGGGGTTCACTGGGCCAAACTGTGGCAAGACAGTCTGTGAAGATTTTTGTCAAAATGGAGGGACCTGCATTGTGACTGCTGGGAACCAGCCTCACTGCCACTGCCAGCCTGACTACACAGGAGACAGATGTCAGTACTGTAAGTCAACGCAACACCCAGGAGCCAGTTTGGCGGCATGCTTTGATGTTTACATTAAATAGAATATAACCTATATCTGCCCTCCCTCTATTATCTCAATTTCAGTCACCCCCTATTTTTCAGGTTCAGTGTTTCTGTCACCCCAACTCCAACAATTATTTCCATTCCTCATCCTACTCCTATTTTAAAGATTTTACCTTCTTACTCCCCCAGCTTAGATTCCATGGTCCATTGTTAAAATTATTCTCATGTGTACATGCTCGACCTCCTTCTTTTCTCTTTCCCTCTATCATACCTCCCTGGCAAACTACAATCGTAGTTAAATGTGATTCTCTATCTCTCCTGAATTGGCACCCCAGAGATGAGTGCAACTGAAGAAAAACACATAATCCCACTGGCTGGTCTCATTGAATTTTTGTCACTCATCTCAAATAGGCAGTCACTACTGCTCCTGCTGTATGTCACTAACCCGTGAGTCTCCTCGTCTCCTAGATGCCTATGTCGCACCTTATCCTTTCTCCTGAAACCTCTCATAACTGCTCCTCAATGTTTACACTCTGCTGGAGAACTTGCTGTGTATTTCATTGATGTAAACGGAAACCACCTAAAACGAGTGACAAACTCCCACTGGCACATGCCCCAAGGTTCTGTGTCCTGCACGCATCTCCTTTTCTTGCTTCTTGTTATAGGAATCCCATGCTACCTCCAATCCTGCATGATCCAGCATGCACTGATTCCTCTTAGCCACTCACGGACATTTCTCCAGCAGTCATGCCCTTTTTCTCCTACCTCATGAATATTTTCCTCTCTACCAAGTTCTTTCTGGAAAAATCTTCCCTCACCTCATTTTCCTGTTCTCTCTACCTCTCTCTCTCTCTTTTAACAGTAGTATTTCTTTAAAGTGTTGTCATTCTCTACAATTCCTCTATTTCTATTTTTCCATTGACCCTGCCTCTGTTCCATTTTTGTCTTCATTGTTCTACTGAAACATCTTTTAGGAAAGTCAAGTTAATTGATTTGGTTTAGTGTCCTCCATGTTGCTGTCTCTAGTGATCAATTCTCAATTCTTATTTTACATCTACCATCAGCACTTAAGCACTCACTCCTTCATTCTTGAAACATTCGCTTCACTTATTTTATGGACACCTCTCTCTTGTTTTCATTTTCATTTCCCTGGTTTTCTCCCCGGAGATAAAATTCTATCCTCCAATTTTAAACATTGGAGTTATTAACAACTTTGTCTTCACATCTCTTTTCTTTTCTATAACACTTACTTTTTAAGTCCGTGAATCCTATACAACTTGCACATTAGAATGACCTCAATAGCTTTTATAAACTACAGCTTCCCAAACATAATCTACAAAGATTTTGATTTACTAGCCTGCATTGAGGAATCCATATTACCTAAAACTTTCCAGATATTTCACATTTGTGACCAAGGTTGAGACCCACTGCATAGATAATTTGACCCAAATGCATGTTTTTTAAACTATCATCCAAGTACTAATGTTTCCAAATTTACTGCTCTAGCTGAACATATCTCTTGAGTTCCAGATTTTTATATCTGATTGTCTGCTTGACAGCTTGACTTAGCTTTAAATTAAACTACTATTCTCACTCCAAAATTCTTTTACAGGTTAAGTATCCCTTATCTGAAATACTTGAGACCAGAAGTATTCCAGATTTTGGATTTTTTTTTTTGATTTTGGAATATTTGTATATGTATAATGAGATATCTTGCAGGTGGGACCCAAGTCTAAACATCAAATTTATTTATGTTTCATTTACATCTTATATGCAAAGCTTGAAGGTAATTTTGAACATGTTTTTAATAATTTTGTGCCCCATCACATGATGTCAGTTGTGGATTTTTCCACTCGTGGTATCATCTTGGTGCCCCAAAATTTTGGATTTGGAGCATTTCAGATTTTGGATTTTCTGTTTAGGAATGCTCAGTCTGTACTTTAGTCTTTCCTATCTCTATCAAAGGAACCTTACTCATTGCTTAGGCCAAAAAATTTTGAAATAGTTCTTGATTCCTCTTTGTTTCACATCTTGTCTTTCAGTGAGTTTTACCTTTAAAATATACTCAGAATCTGAATACCTCTTACCACTTTCATTCTCACTATCCCCATCCAAGCCACCAGCATCTCTTGGTTGGAGTATTACTACCTGATCTCTCTCTTTTTGCCCTTATTATCTTTTCTCAAAAGAGCAGTCAGAGTTGTACATTTTATCCAAATTAAAAATTTCTTTCCATCTCATTTTATTGAGATCTTTCCACTTCCATGGATTCTTG
Source organism: Indri indri (assembly GCA_004363605.1). Classification (NCBI taxonomy): domain Eukaryota; kingdom Metazoa; phylum Chordata; class Mammalia; order Primates; family Indriidae; genus Indri; species Indri indri. The sequence goes on along the minus strand of RJWJ010002862.1, from coordinate 36,700 downwards.
TAAGTAATTAATGTTTTTTGCATTGCCTTATTAATCATTTAATCCTACCAATGAACTCTGTATTATTTTCATTCTCATTTATAGAAGAAGATGCTTAGGAGGCATAAATGACCTTCTGAATATCACCCCTTTAATAATTGTGAGAAACAAGATTCACATACCAGGCACTCTAGCTTCAGAGTTCACCCCCTCAAAAGTTACTTAACATTTTGGTTCTTAGATCACTTAATATCATCGAGGATTTCACAGAGAGTGACCTGGGTGTCTGGTCATTGGATGAAGCACATGGACCAGCATAGAGTCAAGCTACAGACACTGATTTTTTTGAGAATTAGTCATAATACTAAATAGCTTGCCTCTGAGATGATGGTGGGGTCTCTTCTGCTGCAGCAAGAAAACAGATTTAATTTTATGTTTTCTTTCCTGAGTGTTTCTCTTCTCATATTAAGTTAGTTTCTTCTTGACATAGATAGATGCCACTACCCTAAGCCAATGTCTCCTTTTCACATTGCTTGTCCCACTTTTCTCTTAAATCATGTGCACCAAAGCCCAGCAGTTTATATGAAAATACAGTCTAGTTACACTCTTGTATCCCTGCTTACACACGGCTCACATCCTTGTTGCTCTCATCTCCCTGCTCTTAACACAGCAGAGAATCCCGGCACAACTTTCATCTACTAACTCATGTTTTGTTTTGTTTTTCTGCTCCACTATTCTCACAACCCCCAATGATTTCCATGCAAATGAGGGACAACACTAACTGCCATCCACGTAATGAAGGCTTTCATTACTATCCATCCTAACTTTGCAGCTTCTCCTTTATTCTAGTAAAACCACACTGATCACCCTTCCCCACATAAATGCTAACTTCCTTGGCATTGTGACTGTGTTGAACTTAAACACAATTTCCTTTTTAAAATTGTTCAAATCCTCTAATTAGTTTGAATTAACCTCCCCCTCCTCTGAATTTCCAAGTCACTGTTTCTATGCTTTTCTTCTGGTTCTGATCACTTTTTTTATTTCAGAATATTACAGGGTACAAATGTTTTGGTTAGATGTATTGCTTTTGTACAGTTTGAGTCAATGTTACAAGTATGTCTCTCACCAAAATAGTGTGCGTTGTACCCATTGGGTGTGAATTTACCCAGCCCCTCATCCCCACTCCCACCTGCTTGATTTCTGTTGAGTTTTGCTGTCATATATGCATATACGTGTTAATCAATTAGTTCCAGTTTAATAGTGAGTACATGTGATGTTTGTTTTTCCATTCTTATATTTCACTTAGAAGAATGGTCTTCAGTTCCACCCAGGTTTTTATAAAAGGTGTTAGTTCCCCATTTTTTATGGCTGAGTAGTACTCCATGGTATTCATATATCACACTTTATTGATCTACTCATGTATTGATGAGCACTTGGGTTGGTCACTTTTACTTAGTATTTTTATTAATTACGAACATTCCTCCCACTTGTCTGGGACCTCCTTGAGACTACACCCAACAACAGCACTTGTCAAATAAACAAATGAACAAATCAACAATTGCACAAATATATAAATGAAAAAATAAAAGTGGTTTGAAGAAAAGTTAACAAAAGGGCAATCAATTTAATGTACAAAAACTACATTTAATCAGTGTTCAACCACCAAATATCTATATGTGGTTAATCTAGAGCTAGTGTTTGTTCCTTCTATCTTTTGGTTCCCAATTAGTGCATCATCAAAAACACCAGTCTTTGGTTGTTTTCTTTTTCCTTTTTTGTTTTTAGTTTTTATTTTTATTTTTTCTTAAATTGAATCATCAACATTCTTAAGTCTTTTTGAACTAAGTTAAAAAAATACTATGTGGCCATAATTTTTATAGCGATTTGGATTCTTCCAAAGAGTATATTTAGTTAGCTTATATTTTAATTGGCAACTTAATAGAATCACAGTCTGAGGTAGCCTGATGCTTTGTAAAGGGCTGCATTATAATTTTATCATCACTATTAGTAGTCAGAGTGCTTCCCACCTTTTACTGCAAAGCACTTATTAAAATTAACCAATTAATCCTTAGACAGAGGTTAAATAACTTGCTCAAGGTCCTGAAGCAGTAATATTACAGTCAGAATTGGACCCCAGGAGTTGTTGATCAAGATGTCAACAAACATTCTTATAATATGGTGATGCTGTTTTTTGGCAGCCATAATAAGTCTCTGGACATTGTCATTAAAATGACAAATTCAACAGCTGACAAAAGCATAATAAATTTAGGATATATTAGATGTGAGTCAGCAAGGTTCAATGGACCTGGTGTTCTGTCAAAATTGTATCTTGCATGTACAAAATCTTCTCCATATAAATGAAGGAATAACGGAATGGTTCATTACAGCACCTAATTAAAGGTCCATTAGTGGGAGGTAAAACATCAGTTCTTGGTTGTGCTGAGTAAAAACATTTCACAACTCTAATAGCAATATAAAATCCTGAGGTCTGAAATGCAAATTAATTTTAACAGCAGCAGCCCAGAGATGAGAGACAGAAATAAATAATGGCAAAAGTAAAATTAAATATTCTTTAAGTAAGTTGTTTAAGAGCAAATATAGCTGCATATTATGCCATTCTGGAGCAAGGATTCCTAGTAAAAATGAAAAATTAAATAAATAAGCATGACATTTTGCATTTAAATCCAGGTGTTAAGTATGAGGTCAACCAATATCTGAGGTTGTAATTAATATTTATAAATATTTGTAATTAAATGGTAATAACATTAGGGCAAAAGGGCCAATTAGGGCCAACTCAATCTGTGTCTAAGAACCAGGTATTAAATTGAATGACAACTTGCTTTTCCTCTCATTGATATTTTTAAAGTCCTCTAGTGATCTGCTTGGGGAATCATTATAATTTTAATTAAAACTCAATTTATCGGAAGTACACCTGTATGGCTAACTCCCTACTGGTTCCAATAAGTACAGACATTAAGTAGTGTCTCTCCTTAATGAGTGTCTCTACTTATAGAGTTAGGGGTACCTGACAATAGACCAAATATGTCATATGTTGTAATTGCTGTTAAAACCATAGGCTATCAAGTAACTCATAAAACAGTTATGCACTATAGATATGAGCCTACCGTATTTGATGACATAATGGGATTATTTTCACGATTTGTTTTCTCGGATAGCTTTGTTCTGTGAGTCAGTAGGTCAGTGAACATGTTTTGGAATTTACATTGAGCTTGTCACTATGTTAGGCATTGAGGAAGCAGTGGTGTCAGAAACATTTGTTGCTCTCAAGGAACTTGCAGTCTAATGTGTCGTTCGGAAAAGAAAACGAGTTATTATAGGGCAGTTTAATGAAATACAGAGACTTCCAGGACCCACAGAAAGAACATAAAGTTCAGCATAAAAGATTTCTTTAAGGAAGTAATGACTAAGCCAAGACCAGAAGAAAGAGAAGAAGCTAATCATACAAAAACAGGAAACAGTGAGGGGGGAACAGCGCATGCAAAGGCCTAGAAGGGAAAGCCTTTTGAAATTACCTTTTCTGTTTTTATTTCAGTTTCCTAGGAGAGGACAATAAGGGAAATCACATTTACTGAACATTTGCAATGTACTGATCACAGAGATATGTGCTATAAATATGATACATTATTTTACCTAATATATGAATATATAACATTTCAACAAATCTTCACATAGCCATTTAAGATTAGTATTATTTGTCTAACTTTGCAAGTGTCAAAAAATGAGATTAAGAAGTTTGCCCTAATCTTTCAGGTTAGAGAGCATAGGAACCACAATTTTTAGCTTTGTGGATCTGACTCTGAAACTAGCCTTCTCCTAATATGTTTTCCTGCCGTTTAATATCCTGCCTGCCCTATTGCATCTCTTACAGACTTGCTATGAAAACACTAAAAGCTCAGGTGGCACACTGGCTCGACCTGATATTTCAAGCTTCTCCTCCATGAAAAAGAGGCACTAACAGGAATTTTAATCTTAAACAGATTAAGCCTATGGCAAACCCAGGTATAAGAGACCAAAGGACTTCTTTAAAAATTACCAGAAAAAGAGAAGAAAATTTTCAGTTGCTCCTCATAGTAATGAAGATCAACTAGAACTGAGCCTGGAGGCTTGAGAAAGAATTGCGATTTGGAAAGCAAAACTGATAAGGAATAACCCTTTCCTCCGTTTTCAAATATTTAAGAGTCTTTAGAACATTCTCACCTAGAGTGGCAAAGCATTTTGGAACTTTCTCTGCTGAGTGTTTCCCAGTTCTTTCTCTCTTGCTGAGAAGGTAAATAGTACTTCCATTTAGGTTGTTGTCATCTCTTGCCTGGAATGTGATGCAGCACATTCTTTTGTATACCCTTTCTTTTAATCTTGAAAACCTGTCTATTGCCTCCAAAAGTATATCTCTATTAGTGTTAATGCCTCTTTTTCTTGACACTTGAGATCCTCCATGTCTGCCAAGCCTCTCTAATCCTTCCATTCTGTCTTCCTAACTCCCCTTTGCCCTAGAATCTCAGCACTTTTCTCTGCCATTTTTCACTTTATATTCATGTTATTCCTTTCCTTGACTATTGACCCTACTAGACTGTAAAATGGACCATGGTGTTTTGCATACCTAATCCATCTTGCAGGTGAACTGAGTGCCTGGAATTTAGGTGTCTGAATGCATGTGAGCAAAGTAGAAAGATCCTGTTTATATCTTGCTAGGCCGAGCTTTTTTTCTGTGCCCTGACAAGACCCCACTCAGAAGGCGGAGGCAGAGTTCTGAGTCATCTTTTCTAACTAGTTCATTAAGTTCCGTGGTCTGTGAAAAAGTGGGTACTTATGTTCTCAGCACTCAGTCTTATCAAAGTAAAATTGGGTTTGAATTAATGTGCGTATAAGAAAATAGACACATTATGGTGAGCTAAGGGTGCAATATTGCAGTTATTTAAGTTATTCTTTTATTCTTGATTATTTAGAAGAAATTGTCAGGATTATAAAAAAATTTTTGAAGACCATTTTGATCCAATAGTAAAACTAGAATTACTGAAAACAGATTTTTCTTATAATATTATGCCTTCATTTAAAAGAAATGTAAAAATAGTGAGAGGAAAAAGATTTGGGGCAAGTGTGCTTATATAAAAAGAAATTTATTGGAAACCGAGGTGGATTTTTCCAAGCAGATATTACATAATATATGAGTCTAAAATACATATTCTGATTGTTACAATTAATCTATTTAACTGATATATACTGAACACTATTGGGTATCATTCATTGTTCTAGGCATTGAGGATAAATCGGTATAAAAACTCTTTGAAGATACTTGCCTTCCATAATTTTTGGTGAATAGAAGACCATGTGATGAATCTTCTCAGGATGAAAGTGAGACAGAGCTGCAACCTAGAGTTGTATTGCCAAAAAGGATTAAAGATAAAAAATGGACTTTACTTCATTCTATTTAGAAGCATACTAGGATTATTTTATACGATTGAGTTTCAAATTCCAGCAGCATATTTATAAAGTTAAACTATTGATAAACTTTTATCTCTATACTACGTAATTTGCCCTTGGAATTTTAGTAATTGTATTTAGTAATTTTGGTAAACATCACTGAAAAAAATCTTTAAGAGTTACTCTTTTTGGCATCATGGCAGGAATTTTTTCCTTTGCCAACTCCACTTGTTACTGAGACAACTCTAATCCCACAACCTGTCACCTTTTAGTCATGCCACGATGATTTAATCTTCTACTTTTATGCTACATTAGCAGGGATCCACCCTTCTTTTTCCAACTTAAAGAAGAGTGCTTTTAAAAAGTAATAAAAGGACAATAAAACGCATTCACAAAATTGAGTTGAAGGTTGATAATATTTTGTCACACAATATGAGTCGTAGTTACCTTTTAAAAGATTTGTATTGAAATAAACTGATTATGCCCTGTTGGGACAACCCTACCAAATGCATGTCTTTTTATGGGTACAGGCAGTGATGGTGATTTTGGTGTACTTGGTGTTAAGTAAACTACATGGATTCACAAATAAACAGAATTGGGTATTTGAAAACAATATAGTACATAAGTCATGCACAGACAGACATAGAGATTAAACAAAAATATTTATTTAAGGCTTACCTCGATACTAGCAAATTGTTTCTAGTTAAACGCCTCTGCTAGCATCCTTTTAAAAAATTCAAATGTGAATTTAAAAGTAATTTTTAAAAACCGTGCTGTTTGTCAGATTTGGAATGTCTACTGACATGATTTAAAAAATGCTATGAGTCAGAAATCTTTAAATGCTTTAAAAAGAAAAAATAAAATTTCTATTTTATAGTTAATATGACAACCTCTATGTTTAACTGTTAAAGATTTGATCACTATAAGCTGGTATTATTAGTCTATTTTATGCAAAAGATAGAAACTGTTTTGTAGTTAATGTAATGCTGGAAATAATTGGTGTTTATCCTGATTATTGATAAGAATGGCAAAGAGAGATTATGAGTCAGTATGCCATCATCAACTGCCAAGGTAACAAAAAATCCCCAAATCTTAAATTCATAGCTGCTGAATCCAAGGCTACCAAAGACCAGAGAAAGGAGGGGGGATTTATTATTTACCCTATGTAACCTATTAAATAAAAAAAAATCAGAAATAGCAGCTCTATGAAATAGTGCATTCAATTTCATTATCATAAATGCAAAAATATATAGTAAATATATAAGTATCATATATCTGATTTAAATTAACTTATATGCTTTAAAATCCACTAAGTATTCCAACAAATAAAGTAACAGTTAAAAGAGCAATGTTAAATAAAAAGAGAATGCCAGAGATAACTAATAACTTTTTCACAGTACAGATGTTCAATTATATGAAAAAGAACTATTGGAGAAAAGCCAATCTATCGGGGTTGCCTCCCAGAGTCAGACATCTGAAGTATGGAGCACCTGACAATAGAAAGTCACTTGGTTTGGAATAGTTCTAGAAAATTAGTCCAAAGTTCAAGTGGCTAAATTTGAATTTTTTTGCCTTCAATATTACTTGAAGATCCATGGTTAAATCCATGGTGATCATAGGATCTAATTTTCAATTTGATGAAATAGTTTATACTTTATCTATTAGTTTGGAGAACTTAGAAAATCTATGATGATGATCTGAGGGCCAGCTTTCCTTGAAAATCTATTGATAGAAATGAATCAGCTTAGGGGCAGAAGAAACAAACAAACTGGTGTGGTTGGGACCATGCAATCAATAATACATTATTTAACTGACTATATGATTAACATCTAAGGCGAAGAACTAAGATCACTTCCATGGTACCTTTGAACCATGAAGAAATGGGATTTACCTAAAATTTTTCAATTCCAGATTTTAATGCTCCTTCCATTGGAAGGTAGCATAGAGTTCTGATCCTTTTAAGGTTTTCATTCATTTGGTCTAATTCCTTGTCTATACCACACACACACACACACACAAAAAAAAAAAAAAACATGAAATGTTTTTAATATAATATCAGAGGATTTTGGGGTTATTGGATATCCACTCTGAGTTCACTTTCCCAGACTCTGTCCAACTGGAATCCAGATTTGTTAAAAAAAATACTAGGTTTTAGAGGTAATAATACAGAATTGAAAACATTCCTTCCGAATCATATAAAACTATCTAAAGTAAAAATGTGTAGACTAATTAAGAGTATTGTACAACTGGGGTTTTTCAAATTATTATTTTCATCATCACAGATAAAATTCAGTTATATTATTTGTAAAAAAAAAAATAGTTCATATCTCCTTCTCAAAATTGCAAGCTAAAGTGAGATAACCTGTACAAAAAGCCCTTTGTAAATTACAAACATAAGTGCAATTATTTATTGTTTTTTAATTTTAATTTTTTAAGAGACAGGGTCTCATTGTGTTGCCAGTGGCTATAATGAATGATAAAGATCAGGTCATGTATATTTAGGTACTACATAACTCGGATAAAGAAAATAAATTTATTATTTTTATAGCATTTGTAGATATGGTATGAGATGCTTTGTTTTGAAATTTCTAAAATAACCCATGAATTTAGAATGAAATTCTGTACTGAGTCATTGAAAGCAAGTAAATCAGACCACTGATGAACATAGTTCCTTGAATAGGTATACTTCCAAGGACAGGTTAGGTTATGACCCCAGTGATCCCTATTAGAAGCTGAGAAGTTTAGTCTAATTCTATGGAATGCCGCATTTCTGGGAATTTGGCAGGTCACTTTTTCATTCATGTGCAATGACTAGAGTGGTTAATAGTTGGTTCATTGATTCAGCATCTGAGTGTCTGTTTCATGCAGATACTACATATCTGAGGGCTCTCTTATTGGCACTTGATGGCATCTGTCTTTGCTTTCCATCTGATTTTCCTCTCCCATCTCCCTCTTTTCTGTCTCCATCTAAACACACGCATACATATTCTGGCAAACTTTAGTTAGTTTCAGACAAACCGGCCTTGGCTAATCGAATATTTATATAAATTTATAACTAGCTTTGGGGTTTTAAAACTAAAATGTCAGCAGCATGACTTGTTCTCTGCCTTCTGAAGTACCCTGCTTTTCATGGGGCAGTGCTTATTCATTAATTCAACAAATATTAATAGATCGTCTAATATGCACCAGCCACTGAGGCTTGGGATTTAGTTATGAATAAAACAGAAAACTGCTCTTATTGTGCAGCGTTATGTATAAAGCATATGTAAACTTGTTACATGTCAGGTGGTGAGAATAGAGATGATGAAAAATAAAAAAGGGTAAATTAAGAAGCTAAGTACTATCTGAATGGAGAGAAGGGTCAGAGACTTTGGAAACAAAAACAAATGATAATAGTTACTATATCATATAGTTTCTTGCTGTAATATTTTTACACTATATTCATAGAAGAGTAATGATTGAATTTCATCTCCTAAAGGATGAAACAATTTATAAGTATGTTTTCAAAGAATAATCTTTCTAAATAAAAAGTATCTTATATTATGTTATTTTATTGATTAATTATAGTAATTCAATGTGTACTTCTAATGGTTAAAGGTTAAATACTACTAACTAATAATAAAGTTATTTTCTATAACTTTTGAATTGTTATGAAAGTCATACTAAAGTGGGAACCTGATTGTTATATATCAATAATCTGTTTTAACTCTACACATCTGACCCAAAGGAATCACACATTTAACCAGGGGATCTTTTTTAGTTTGCTATATATTACTCTGCCTGGTGACTTTTTCCAGGTGACTTTCTCAATATTTTAGTGAACTCTGATTAAATAGTAATCACTTCTACATAATCTGATATTTTTCTTCTTGCTATCACACCAGTGTAGGAACCTCTCTCTCTATATATATAAATAGATAGATAGATAAGATATTTTATGTTTATATATATAGAAAGAGACAACTATAAAAAGATACCTCTGTCTATCTATCTACTTGTGATTTCTGTTTGCAAGGTAACACATTGAAGGAAGACTAGAAGGAAAGTATATGTAAGTATACCAGAAGTCATTACTTCAGCATCTAGATTTGAAATGGGTAGCTTGAAAGGAGAAAGAAAGTAAAAATGGATGGATATAAGAGAAAAGAGAAAGAGATGGAAAGAAAGAAAGAAAGAAAGAAAGAAAGAAAGAAAGAAAGAAAGAAAGAAAGAAAGAAAGAAAGAAAAAGAAAGGAAGGAAGAAAAAGGAAGGAAGGAAGAAAGAAAGAGAGAGAGAGAGAGAGAAAGAAAGAAAGAAAGAAGGAAGGAAGGAAAGGAGGGAGGGAGGAAAGAAAAAATTATGCCCATAGGAACTATATGGGTGTGTACAGGATGGGTTCATATTCTCCCACTATTGCTGAGGTGAGATGTTCTCTGCCCTCCAGTTAGCTACAACATGATGACAATAACTTTCTTCTTGACACTCCCATCTGAGATGATGAGATATAATCTTTTCTGCGATTACCTCCTATCCAGCTTTCTCCACCTCCCATTTCTCCATGAAATCCTTTCCAGCTTGCTAAAAATGAGTTACTACTTTGTGTTCTAAATTATTTTTTAAAAACTTCCATATATTGGTTAACTAAGATATTCTATTGATCTTGATTTTTTTTCCAACTATGTTAGTCTTAAGGATTCTATCAGAGTTTAAGCACTCTGGGGGCATGGGCAATATTAGCACACTCAATGTTAATAAATGTTATTAGGCTGAAATTAATTGAACCTTAATACATACTCGATGGCCGAATAGAGAAATGGCGGGTTAAAAATAGCAAAGAGCTTCTTTACAGCTGCAGAGGTAATGGCTATATTTGCATGCTTCATTCTCATTTTTTTAAGCCATCATATGCTTATTGACTTATTTGGGTTTCAGTTAGCTTCCTCCGATAAACCATATTTAGCTGTCGTTTGCAACTCAGCTTGCTCACAAGTCTCAAATGATTCTTTACCACTTCATAAATAATTACTTGCTAAAACCTTTTATAGCTAGACTGCTTTAAAAATAGAGAATTACTCAACCCCAAAAATGTTTATAAATAAAAATTATGAGTATGTTATTTAGATTTCTTTGATTTAAAAACATTGTCATGATGGTTGTATGAGATAATTTTTGACTATTATAAAATTGATGTCATCATTATTAATATGCATTTGCAATAGCAATCTGTCAAAAATTTAAATGCTAGCATTTTTAAAATCTCATCCCATATGTCACTCACTCAAATCAAATTTTTGATAATTTGGCTTTCTGAGTTTTGCATTTTCCTTCTCCCTGGACACTCAGAGATGTCAATGTTTGCTCAGGGAATTGTACTCTTTAAATTGTTTTAGTCTTTTCTATAGAAATATTTCAGATATATTACTATTTTAGTAGCAAATCAGAAAATGCTAATTTTCTTAGACATGCTTTCCTAATGAAAATTTATCAGCTCTAATCAGAGTTTTGCACACATTTTTCCCTAGTGAGTGCTTAATTGGCATACCTGGATTCAGTGTTTGCCTACTTTAATATACTCAGCTCTGAAATTAGAAGATATATTTAGAACTATGCACTAAGTTTAATTATTAAAATGTCTTAGGCTATATAAAACATTTGAAGAATGTAAAAAGGAATAAATTCTAATGTTATCTTAAATTTGTTTTTCTATTTTTGGATTTAATCCTTAGAAGACAACAATCATAAAATTTTAAGCAAATTTATACAAATTACTTTATGTCTTTTGCCTCCTAAACCACATCAGATGAAAAACTGACTCTCACTCAATATTATGTATCTTGTTAACATGTTTAAGAATCTCAACACATTTCCAGAAAGCCATCCAAATGTTCTCAACCTAAATTAGATGTAAGTAGATGCTAACTCTGTAGGCATGTCTTACTTTATGATTTCTTGTCTGTTATTTTGGTTTCTTACTTGTCTGGAGTGACCCAGAGTTGATCATGCCTGTTAATGAATAGATCACATTGATGAGTAAGTGTTTCCTTCTAGGATAAGAATCCAGTGCTGTGAATCAATTATCAATGAAGAGAGAGACAAATATCCCAGTTGGGCTAGGATGAAAGGCTGAGAATGACACATGACATGTGAACCTTTGGCTCAGATTCAGGAAGTGCAGGCTTGTGTCCCTGAGCTCTGGTATTACAGGAAGGAGTGGTGTCATGCAGATGTTTCCTGGGTCTGCTGCTCTTGCTGCTCCAAGGTCAGGGCAGGCCCTGAGCTATCCACAGAGATGGGGCATTTTCAGTGTGAAGTACACATGAAGGAAAGAAAACAGCAGAGGTATTCAAAATTACTTTGTGGTTTTTTTTTTTTTATCTGAGCAAATATATGAATTATTGAATAAGAAAATAAGAGTTTATTCTACAGAGTTAGGCCTATTTGGATTTGAAGTTCTGTTCTCCCACTGTTTATGAGGGATCTTTGACAAGTTGTTTAACCTCTCTGTGCCTCAGTATATTTACCTATAAAAAGAGGATAATACCATCTAAGGCATGTGACTGTAGCAAACACATGTGCCTAGCATGTAGAAGATACCTAAAAATGAGTGTTTATCATCATCATACTCATCATTTCCATCATTTTACTCGAAACAGGCCGTGATGACATAAAAGACACAATTAGAGATTGATGGGTGAGAAGGGAATCAGGATATAATCTTAGGTGTGATTTAACATAACTGTTTCAGTTCAAAGATGACCAAAAGGTATCTTGGAGAAATTAATCAAGGTGAGGTCATATTGTTCACCTAAGGATGGACTGGACTTTGCCTCCAAGTCCCTCATATTCTGGCCATTTCTTTTTCCTTTTTCTTATTGTCTTATCCTGGTATAAGTATTCATCGAAAGTTTATAAAATACCATTGTTGGCTTTACCCTGGAAATTCTTGCACATTTCATACATACGTGGAAGCAGCAGCTTAAACCACTGTGCAGGGAGAATGTCAGCAGAATTCATCAAATCCACTGCTCCTGAGACACAATTAAATATCAGTGAAGGTGGCATGTGAATTTTACTGAAACTGACCCCTTGGTTACAGAATGCCTGGGGATGTGCACTGTGGACTTTACCTAGTCTTCGTGAGAGTAATTCCATCCCACTTTTAATTTATTGTTGGTGTATGTATGGGTGTGCATGTGCAGTCTTAAATTATCAAATACTTACTTAAATTATCAATCTTAAAGCCAATTCACACGGCTTACATTTTAAAGGCCAGATCAAAATTCAATGAAGTAGAACAATTAGCATATATTCATATAATTTCATTATATGAATGTATAGTTAGTTTTCTCTTTATAGCTGGTCTGTGTTACTGATTGAAGCTTCTCCAAGTTCCCCATTATTCTTACTGAGTAGCTTCATCCCCTGTTTAGCTGATATTATTTTAGTTTGATTTTCTTCTCTTTAAATTTCATATTTCACTATTACAATGTAAACAGCCAAGTTGCAAATATAAGTTAATAGCTAAATAATCTTGGCAATTACTTTTCAATAGAAGGAAATATTGAGGAAACAAGTTAAATATAGTTAGAGATTTTATAGATATCTGGCTGCCCATGAATATTCATAAACCTGTGTATATACCCATACATGTACCTATTTTTATGTAGTCTTTTACTTTGAAAAGATTAAAGGAAGAGGTATTTTCTTGTATTTCTGGTTGCATGAAAAGAAAATATTGAGAGAGAAAGAAAAAGAAAGAGATAGCATTCAATAATGATCTTCCTTGAAAATTACTTTATTTCTGTTGCAGAAAATAGCCATTCACTTATTCTTCAGTTACTATCTACTTAATTATCATATGAATACTCAGTAATTATATATTCATCATTGTCCTTTGGATTACATGATTGTGTTTGGTGTTACTAGGTAGTTCTTAATATAATTACTCTACACAAGTTATAACAATTTTTATATTGTGAATATAAAGTGTTACATAATTTCATGGTTATCTCTACTTTCTTAGCACAGATTAATTACATTTCATTATAAACTCCATCTTATTATATACAGGACATCTCAATTGTTACGCCATTCAGGTCAGTAACATGTTCAAAACTCATAAAATGGAATGTTCCATGGGAAGAAAGACTATACTTTTGGTAATGATATGTGTAGGCTTTTGCCACTGTAATCATTCAGATGAATTTTAGTTCCTCTTTTCTTCTTGCAATTGGGTTGTCAGCTCTCTGAGAGCAAGTGTCCTGTCTTGTATTTCTGGGCTCTTCCTGCAGTTTCTAGTATATAAGAAGACATGTGCATATCCTCAGAAAATAATCGATTATGAATCCATCATTTCCATTTTATCTTCATAGTCAAATTACTCATGTCGTTCAAAAGGAGATTGACAGCATTGTTCTATCAGCTTTGTGTTCCATAATTCAGACTTTCTTACTGAACACTTACCAATCTCCCTAGACTCTTCTACCTTCCATCTTTAATCATTCTTTTCTAGCTCTAGTCTCTTCCCTATTCCATCCCCTCCAGCAAAAATTTTTTATCATCTGTATTTTCCCTCTAAACCATCTTTTTTTAGCCTACCACCTTTTTAAAACATTCTTTTTGTGCCAATAACTATTAAGCTAAATTTAAAATTTGAAAAAAAAAAAAAGATGATTGTTTCTGTGTGAGAAGGGGATGTGAGGTGGGTGGATGAGTATCTGTGTGAAAAAATAAAAAGCAATCCCTTTGCTGCATGTCTCAGTGCTAACCAACCACCAACATCCCTATCCCTCTTTATTTTTGAAGGAATTATTAAGTTTTTTATTTAGATTTGTCTACTGCTTCATATTCAGTAACATTAAACTTAGCAAAGGTAAAGTATGAAAAAAAAATCAGAAGACTTTAAAACTTCCTCAAAGGTAAGTTCATAAAAATAATGTGAAAAATGAGTAATTAATACAATATTGATGCATTTTATTTAAGAAGGTATGTACGTATATTTCATAAAGACTACTTTTATAATGGGTTTAAAGCATTTTTAATGCTTAGAGTGGTAACCTCTGTGGGATAATTAATTTTCAGTGCTGTGGGATTTTAAAAAAGTGTTTCTCTAGTGACTACGAAGCTTTTCTGTTCCTGTCAGAGCTTATTAGGTCAGGAGCAGAAAACTTAGAACCACAGTGAACGATTGCATACTGAAGAAGCCTTCTCATATACTATTCTTCTTCATATTTTGCTAAATTAGTAAATCAATTTCTGCAGGGCTGGAAACTGCTAATGAAGTATTCCTTTTTATTAGATAAATAGCTGAATTGATACTTAGAATTGAAATATGAGTGTTTAGCAATTATTTGAAAGTATATAGAGAGGTGACACTGATGAAAATACAGCGTGTGTTTATACAAGTTTACATAGATGTTTGCAATTTAAAGTGGATTAATGCTGTGAAGAGAATGAGAGAGAAATTAAGGTGGCATTCCTATGACTTATTAAGCATTGTAGTCACGATATTGAGATAATTACAGAGAACATGGACTTTGCTTGAATCACCCAATTTAGAAATAGCACCATCGAATCTTTTGAATTCTCCTGGACTTGCATCATGATAATGATTGAAATAATGTAGAACACTTGAAGGGATTATTTTGCTTTACAGTTTACAAGTACCCAGTGCTTGTGCGGTAGTTTAAATGTCAGAGGCTAACGTCCCTTATTAAATAAGATCTGCTTTCCCCTGTGTTCAGGAATCTTGGAGTTGGAAATGAGTAAATAGGGAAGAATTTAAGACGGAAAGAAAGAAAGAAATGAGGGAGGCAGGGAGGTGGTCAAGGGACAGGGGCAACAGTGTTATATACTTAGTCAAAGACTAGGCCCTAGAATCCTAATAGAGGTGCCGAATAAAAACTAGACAAACACATAACTCAGCAGCTTCACATGCTTCAAATCTTATGCCAAATAAAAGGAGATAAAAGATTTTCATAGAAAGGCGATGAGAAGCATCTCTGCCAGGGCTGGAGTGTAGTGAGCAACTCTTTGCCCCTAAACTTCAACTCAGCATAGTGTGAAGAATGTAAACTGGAGAAGAAAGAAATGTCTTCATTTGAATATCTGGAGAGAAAGACTTCAGAGCCTAAAATGATTTCTGACTTTTTAGAGGGAAAAAGTGGCAAGGCTTAACAGCATGCAATTTAGAATTATTTATTAAAGTGTAAATTCTAATGTCCGCTTATTTACAATTTTATTGTAAGCAAACATTGCTTTTACAGTCTTTGGATTCCATTTTTATGCCATGAGGCCAATCAACTGCATTGAATAATGTACATCTGACATGGTAGGAAAAAAATATTGGAAGCATTTAAGAGTGGAGAATTTCCTTTAAAACATAAAAAGTGGACATAAATTCTTTTTAAAAGTTGTACCTATAGAGAAAAACTGTTTAGCCTAGTTGGAAAAATAAACTAGAATTTCTAAAACATTCTAATGTAGCTTATATGCCCTTAGGTTAAAAACAAACTTTTTCCATTGATGTATAATTTATGCAGAAAAGTTTAAAAATCACAAGAACACAGTTCAGTAAATTATTATCAGGTATATACATCAGTGTAAACCAACATTCAGGTCAAGGAAAGCTTACCAGAACCTCAGGTTTTCCCTAATGCTCTCTTCATCACTATCCTTCACTTCTCCCCAGAGATAACTCCTTCTTGACCTCCAAAAACATAGATTAATTCTGCCTTTAGAACCTTGTATAGATAAAAAAATGAAGCATAATTTTTGTGTGTCTGGCTTTTTTCTATCAATTTTTTTGTGAAATTCATCTATATATTGTTGCTACAGCTGTAATGTTTTCATCGCGTGTGTACATGTATGTGTGCGTTTTATTGTATGAATGAACCACAGTTTATCCACTCTTCTTGCAATGGACATTTAGATTTTTTTTTTAGTCGTGGCTATTTCTAAAAAGATTTTTGTGCATATTACATATATGTTTTTGGTGCACATATGCACGCTTTTCTCTTGGGTATATATTAAGAGTAGAAATGCTAGGTTGTAAAGTGTGTGTTCAAATTTAGTAGATAAGGCCAACTGTTTTTCAAATTGGTTGAACAAATATTCACTTCCACTAGTATTGGATGAGAGTTTCTTCTATTGTTTTATCGTCAGTTTGGTGGGTGTGTAATAGCATTTCATTGAAGTGTTTATTTGTATTTCCTTGACTACAAATGAGTTGTGTATATGCCCACATCTTTTTAATCTTAGTGTAAGACAGATTTAATTTATGCATCAAAATTACTTATAACTAGCTTATTGCAGATAAGTTTTTAATTTTGTCCTTTAGCACTTCAGGTTAAGTGCAAACTATTTTTTGCTCTGGTGTTATACTTGGCAGTCATCAATCTTTAGAATGTTAACCATTTTTTTCTAGTTTCTCAGATCTTCCCAAAGATGTGGTTATAAAAACAAAGTGGTTCAAATTTTTAGAATGAAAAGTTATATTTTAATTAGGGTTCCTAATGTTAGTCAAGAATTAAGCTATTTTGGTCAAATCAAATCTATTTACAACTATTAGACAATGTGCTCTCTTTGCCATCTAGTAAAACTCTCTCCAGATCATCAATTCTTATATTCCCTAGTTCCCATGGGAACCACCCGGGGCCCATTTAAGACCTATGAATTATAATCCAGGGGTGGGCGGCAGGGAAAGGCTTTGAAATTTGCATCTGCAAATAAGTTCCCTGTATGATTGTGATGAATTATCCACCATGGCAACCTCTGAAAAATGACATATTAGAAAATCTTGGGAAGATACATCAGCAGGCCTCTATGTCCCATCAGACAGCTGAATCAAGACCAAAAGATGAAATTCCAAAGCAGTTGGGGACAATATTCAAAGAACTTTTTGTCAACAGAGGTATGGAATCTAGCAACCTGCCTAACAAAAATTGTTCTTCAGAGATTTCTGCATCAAATGGGAGGCTATACTAGGTGATCACATGGGCTGCTGTTAATACACCATTCATAAATAAAAAACAGAATTTGTGTTCTGTACAATCACTTGCCAATCCTAGAACCACTACAGAATCTATAATGGGTGGACACTAACATTAACATTTTCTTAATTTTTGGGTCTCTAAGTCTCTCACCTTTTGAAAGTGCTACTGTTCTTAAATATAGCCAAAACCCATATTAATAAGCTTAAACATTGAAGCTCAGTGAAGTTACTTGGCATAATGCAATAGCAAGCATAAGAATGCTTGAAATAAATTTCCATAAATATGAACCAAGCCTGTCAATAAATTTAATTGCTGTCTGATTTAATAAAGGGCTAGATAAACATACAACCATGAGAATTATAAATTATGTTTTAATTTTCCTCACCCACTATAATTGTCATATACCAGGTTAAAGTTTATAAATTGTGATTTTTATCTCAGCTAATCTCATTTAACATTGCTTCACAATTAGATAGCTAAAAGGAAGTTGCAGCTTCTAAACACAAAGTCTGGGATCAACTTAATCAGTTTTTTTTGTTTTTTTGCTCAAGATTATTTGTATTATGAATTCCATCATTTAAAATGTGATCAGTTATAATATATTCATACAGAAACACACATATAAGCCTCTCTGCTTTTCAAAAGGCTGAAGCAGAATGTCTAATTATAAATTTAGAGTGGTTATTATATTAATAAATGGTCTTTGTTTTATTATGCATGTTCAAGAGATATAGAAGTATTTGGAGGAAATCTTCCTTTATAGCTGAGAAAATTGTGTGTAATGCTCAGTAAGAAACATCTTTCAAAACAAGGGCTTTTCAGATTACAGGAAATTTTTCTCTCTGACTGATAAGAAGGTTAGTCTGTCACCTTGGAAGAGGATAATAGCCTAGAATTCTGCTATCACCTCCCACCCATGATAGACAGGTAGTTTCCCAGTTCACTTTCCTCTTGGAGTTTCAGAAGATGCACACCTTCTTGTTTGCTCACCTGCTCAGGCATTTGAAAAATGCCTGGGTTTGTTCTGCTACTGAAACAGGGAGGTAGGTTTCTTTCCACAGCACCAGAGAATGGCGAATAGGTAGGATTCCTCTACTCACCACAAATTACACTATTCTCTGGATGAAAAGAGGTGCGAAAGCAGCAACGAAAAATGACATCTAAAGTAATCTTAAGCATTTCTGCTCATTTCAAACTATACTAATGTTCATTGGAAGGAAAGCTAAGGAAACTTGTTAACTTAAGCTTTAAAATTCAGAACAAAAAGAGTTTGTCAGCTAGCATTACATCAACATAACCCCTCCCCTTTTACCCGGATGAAACAATGCCTAAACTCAGGCAAAGAGTGGAATCCATAGCACTAGTAGAGAATTCTTGTTTACATGAGCTGCTTTTGTAGATTAATCTACCCGTTCATCCACCATTTTTAAATATTAAATGAAACAGTAATATTTATTGTGACTGCAGAAAAACATCTTGTAATATAATTTAATTTTTCTGTTGTGCATTCTTCCTAGATGTGTGCCACCACTATTGTGTGAATTCTGAGTCTTGTACCATTGGGGATGACGGAAGTGTTGAATGTGTCTGTCCAACACGCTACGAAGGACCAAAATGTGAGATTGACAAATGTGTAAGGTGCCATGGGGGACAATGCATTGTAAATAAAGACAGTGAAGATATATTTTGCAAGTAAGTGAAAACCAGCTTAATTTATAAAAGCATTTGAACCCCAAAAGATGTAGCAGTTCAGCAATAAATTGTGAAAACGATGTAAATTATTTTTATTCTAAAATTCTGTATGGTGATCATTGCATATTTTTATGGCGAGAGATGATGTTTAACTCATTTTAAATTAATCTCACTTATTCGACACCTGTTATAAACATCTGGGAAACTTAAAAATCCATCATACAAGGAGATGGTGAGATTATTCCCTATATGGAATATTCCTAAGTGTAAGCAAGAAATAGTGAATTGCAGCATGCTTTCAAAAAATATGTGTAATATTATTCAATTAGAAAAGCTCAAGCTTTTAATTGTTTCATCATTATTATTGACAATGAGTGGGTTTGCTTTTCTGCTGCAAATTGATTCTTTGTAGGAGGAGCAGAAAAACCTGTCTAATGGAATTAAGCATTACTTTTTTTTTTTCTTTAATCTTACTTTTAACATTATGATTCAAAATAAATAGAAGGAATAATGTGTTCTGGGAAGCAACTAAAACAAAAACGTCCAAGTTTGACTTTCATTACATTACCTTTTGCCCTCTGACTTCATGGTTAAGTGAATGGAAAACAGAACATGGTGGCTAAAGGGCAATTCCATCCAGTTTCTAACATGAAACAAGTTTACGCCACTGAGGTTAGAGATCAATCCTCACTCCAAACTTCTTTAAACAGCCTTTTAAAGAAGTGCTTATAAAGGACTAGACTCTATCACTAGCCTTGGTTGGAAGAGTAATAAATAAGAATATGACATAGAAAAGCACACCATAAAGTGTCCACATCACACGGCTTCCTCCGAGAGCTCACCGAGGGTGCCAGATGAGTTATGTTGCTCTGCCGAACAAGACTCAATAAAATTTTATTACAGACAGCATCAACGTTTTTTTCTTTTTTATTTACTCTCATTTTAGAATTTACTCTAAATGTGATTTGTGTTATCATTATGAATGACATTTACTGAAACCCCACAAATTGGGTCATTTGAAAGGACATTATTTTTTTACTCAAGTAACTGAAAATATGATGGATATATAAAAATGTGCCTCTGATAACTACATAAAAGCAAAACACACTTTCATATCAACTATCAAAATCATGTTTGCTCATTAAGCTCATCAGTTCTTTGCGATGAAACTTTAGCATGACAGAATTTATTTCAATTAGCGGGTATACGTTTTTCTTCAGGCCACGTGTATCATATCAGAGTGAGCAGCAGGGTCTTCTTACAGCTCCGTTCCACTTACCCAGAGAATCATGGGCTATCATCTGAGAGAGACTGTGAGCCAAAGTTTCCTACCCAGCTTACCTTAGAAAGACGAATGTGGAGACAAGTACCTTGTTCCCATTATATAATATAAAGAAGGAAAAGCCCCTCCATATTGCTTCCTCTGCAGGGAAAATTGGCTTCTCCAAACTAGAAACACCAGATCCTAATGACCTGAGAAGGCTGTTGAGGTCCAACATTGTTGTCTTTGTTTTTAAAAAGATCCTTTTGGAAATGTGTATGTAAGAATGGATAGGTAACAGCGGCTAACAATGAGTAGATAGTGGAACTTGAAAAATAGGAGTATAGTAATCCCTAACTTATCAGTAAGGCTATATAACATTTGAACATGACAGTACAAACAGAATTATTTGAATATCCTGAGACATGTTAGATGATTAAATTTTGTTTTCATTTCTATGATACTTTTCATTTTAGCATTAAAAGGAAGTTTACAGTGATGTTGGAATTTCTGTTTCATAGGTAAAGCACAGACACTAAAGTGAAATTGCAATGAAGTTAAAGTATTTTTTTTTTATTTAGTTGGGAAAACTCAAGCCACAATGTATATTTTGTCAACTGTCAACTAGAATAGGTATCCTACCAAGTACAGTCAGTATAATCTTTAAAACAGCGCTAATTGCATATTTTTATCTCTTCTGAAGTAAATATTGGTGAAGAAAGACTTGATCATAATCTTGACAATCTTTTGATTGTCAATTGTCATGGGAATTCTTTGTGTGTACTGGATAACTGGTAATTAACTTTTGGAAAGTGATATGTCATATCTCACAAATTGTGTGTGTGTGCGTGTGTGTGTGTGTTGTTCATGCCTCTCTAAAAGGAAATTATTATGAAATCCTGCATTAAGATATGAGCTGTACTCTTTGATGTATTATAATAATTTGAATAATTTGTATGTCACATTTAAAATATCTACAAATTTCTGTCTTCAATATAGGATTCAAACAAAACCTTTAGAGGGAAAAAGAGGCAACGTCTTTTATAACTGTTGGAAGGAGAAGTTTCAAAGCAATCAATTAGAATTTTTTTCTTTTTTAGATGATGAGGTTTGGTATATAGTTATCTTTTTCTGCAGAAAATCCTTTAATGTATAATGAGTGAATTTTTCCCGTTGACGTTGTCCCTTTGCTAGAGCAAGAAACTATAACTTTTCACTCTTTGGATTTTCAAGGAGGCTGTGCATGGAAGGCAAGAAAAAGTCCCTCAGGTCCATTCAACATGTCAGACACCTATGCCATTATTGCTAATTGACTCACTCCGCATCCATATTAGGATGCCTATGTTACAAGGGATGGGATTTTCTCTATTCAATCTTAGAAACTTTACAGCACCCTGCCCTTGCCTATGTCTTATTCCATTTATGTATATCTTAATTTCACATCTTGCACGTAATTAACTCACTGCTCCTGTTCTTTTTGAAAAGAAATGTGATTTCAAAACCCAGCCTCTTTGGTGCATTTCCAGCAGCCATGCAACCCATACGAGGTCAAATAAATACTCACAGAATAAAGGCACTACTACATTTCCAAGCAATTATTTTCAGGCATCTTACCTATCATTAAGAAGTGCCTTATCATGGATGTACTGAAATAGATATCTATCATGGAGAGGACCGGAATGATCAATCAATGATATTGCAGCCTAATTTCTTTGTCAAGATTATGTCCAGCTGCACTGTATGATTGATTGCTTCGGAGCACCAACACTAACATGATCACATGATCAAAATCACCAGCATGATCTGTTATAATTCTGATTTCATCCAAGGCTTACATTATTCTCTTACCACACACCCTACAGAGTAGACCCCTTGATAATTCAGAATGTTCATGTACTTTCCTCTGTTCACCCAAGAGTTTTTCCTGTCCAATCTAGTTGTTTGATTGTGTATTTATTTATTTATTTAAAAATGTAACATGGTAAGAAATTTCCATATTTTTCCTAGTATGTTTATGTTCGTTTTTTCAGTGTAGCAGTAACCAGAGTATTTGTTCTTATCCCAAACATGCAATGTGCCTGCAAATTAAAATTGCTTTGGCAGGTTATTCAAGAGAGCCTATCTCATTGCTTTGTTGCCATATTGCACATTGTTCCTATAACATCACTATTTATTTTTTTTCAATGAACTGCTCTGTCTTTTTTTAATTTTCTGTTAGAATAAAAACAGTTTGATATTAATTACAATACATAATCAAGGAGAAAAAGTGGGATAAAAATGGCTACAGGATAACCCTACACTTTGTTCCACAATGTGGGGTCTAAAAGTCGTAACATCTCTTTGGAACAGATTTTCCATTTTAGAAGGAAAAGTTGAAGCATTTTTCTTTCAGAGTATTTGATCATGTAGTTTATAATTCACACAGATGTCACCAAACCCTACTTATATGAAAAAGGGACAAGACACTATGCTAATGTCCCCTCAAAGTGTAAGTGGTAGACATTAGAGTATTTTTTTACATACATGTCTAGCTATATTAAAATTTTATATTGTGTAAATGGGCTGAAAATTTGAAAATTACCAAAAGAAAAATTTAATGTCATCCTCCTGATAAAAAATAAAAACTTTGCTCCAGCAATAGTCTGTCTTCCTGAAAACTTCCTTTCAGCCAGTCACTTCATTATTCCTACATGATGAGTATTCTCATCTGCAGAGAGTTTGCATGAGCTTTCAACAATAATGATGCCAGCAACAATGGAATTATTTTTCTTTGTTGTTGCAGCTGCACTAATGGAAAGATTGCCTCTAGCTGTCAGTTATGTGATGGCTACTGTTACAATGGTGGCACATGCCAGCTGGACCCTGAGACAAATGTACCTGTGTGCCTGTGAGTATTTTATAACTTTGTGGGCATGTTATGATAGGACTTTGTGTGTACATGAAATCCCTGTTCTATTGCTCTCGTTTCTTGGGGTAATATATTTTAAATGAGTGTGTCATTGACATCTCTGATAAAGTGTTGGCCCTCATCAGCTCACGTGCTACAGAATCTCCTCCTTCATCAATTTCCTAATGATTTCATGAGTAAGAGCTCATTCAATTCTTAGCATCATACCATTTCAGACATTCATAGACCTTTGAACTTGGAATTGCCTGGGAAAATTGTTCTAATTTCAATGACCTTATTCAGATATGTGAAGCTCAGAGATAATCATCTTTTAGGGATCCCTTGGTACTTATGGCCATCTTTTTAAAAGAGAACTTGTATTATCTTTCCAAATGTACAATGCTATTTGATGTTCGTATCAAGCTTAGACTGTTGTGTTATGTAAACCTGTTAAGATCCTGGCTCCTTTGGAACACATTAACTTGAGTCTGGGTTTCTAAACACTTAGGAAAAGTACCGGATATCCTTAGTACTCCCAAGAAAATGTGAAATTTAGTATTTTCTCCCTCTCAATTATCTGATTGTCCAGAGCGGACAACTTGAAATAAAGTCATTCGGCTTATGTGGTCACTCTTTTGAGTTTTGTTTCGTCAGTGTTTGACCAAAAGGTTAATGTGCACATATAATCCACATCTGCATCCCCTTTCCCACCCTGTCAGAGTAGCATGTGATGAGTGTGTTTGAGAGAGAAGTGAGCATACCTGGGAAGCTTTTCATTCAAATGTTGCTATCTCTGTATAAAATAAATTTGAAACATATTTGGCAAAAAAAAAAAAAAAAGTCAGACGCTTTATTTAGCTGTATTTTACTGAAATTCTGCAGATGCTCTGTGGGGTTTAAAAGTCAGCGCTGTGACCAGAAAGAGAACCCTTGTGATCACTACTGTCAGAATGAGGGGATTTGCACTTTAACTGCGTTTAATGAGCCGAGATGCAAGTAGGTTTAACCTTCCACTTACTGCTGCGCTTTGTGTGACATCATTTCAGGCCACAGTTCATTGGTTTAAATCATGAACATCCACATGCATTTCACAGTGTATACTTAATCTCAGGGCTCATCTGTGTCATACACACGTAACCTTTGCTTCGCTCACCGACAAGTGTGTGCACCACAGACTGCTGGAGTGTCTAGAAATATAACAGAGGCAATGAAAAAGCTCATAGAACTGTCTAATAAAAATACATTTACTGGAATAGCAGCTTTTGCTGAGAGAAGTACAGAAGCAGATGTTTTAAGACTATATTACTGCATACTATATTTAGAATGGTGATTTTTATTTAGTAACTGACTTTCCATTTCAATCGCTGATGAAGTGCTACATTATTTTGTTTCCCCAAATTTTACTGAGAACTGCCTTTCTTTACAGATGAAATAAGTACATGCTAAAACATTTCCAAAACCTTTTTCCTTAATAAGTTAAGTCATTTATTATTGATTCAATTTGTGGTGTTTTAAATTTCCATGCAAAGTAAATTCATATTTCCTCTGAGAAATTTCCAAGATCACCTTTGGGGTAACTATCAGCATTCATAACAATGGAGTTATTTCTCCATTGTGCATTTGAGCTTTAGAGACGGATCATATCTGGCATCCTCCTTAATACCTAATGTCATAATCAGGATCCCTGATTGGAACCTAATAATAGCCATACTGGTGAGAGACACAGAGTACTGACTAATGGTTTTAAAGCACAATTGTATTGAAATTCAGATATTTTATTATCCAAATGCTACAATTTTGTTCATAATGAGTTGCAGAGATTTGAGGCAGAAGCTAGAGCTGAATGAGCTTGGTTTTGAAGGTGGTGTTTGTTGGCATGTAGAGGAAAGCTGTGGAGATCAGCTACAGACACCTCCCATGAGAAGTTTTGGCAATGCTTCAAGTGAAAAGTGACAAGGGCTTGAACCTGGACATTATAACTGGAGGGAAGACTAGAGAGAATAAAATGTTCACTGATGTTTCAGGATTAATACATTCAGGGTTATCTTTGACCAAAAATTGATCTAGGTACTCACTTTAGTTCAGTTTTAGAACAACAGTAATGTCTGCTCTGGGTCCCAGTCTTCATCTGTCCTGCTCCTGTCTCACTCTCTGGGCAAAATACAACATTGCAAGCCCACCTTGCCTTCTCCACACGAATAGGTCTCAGAATGACTTCCTGGCCAGAGAATGCCCCTTTGTTATCAGAATAAAAATCTCTCATGGGCAGCCCACAGTTAGCAGTCCGCTTTTCACTCTTACCAAGTATGATCAGATTCATAAGATTTTAAAATGATAATTGGCCTGATAAACCCAGCCAGGAAATATATGTTAATTGGAAGGGTTTAGAGGAAACACCTTCTGCTCTTGCATACCTGTGTCTCTATCTCTGTCTGCATTTGGCTTTATGGATATCTTGTCTGTACTGGTTTTATGTGCCCCCAAATCTATTCTGAAAGTGAGAGTAATAAATACACAGTTAGCCCTCTGTATCCATAGTTTCCACATTCATGGATTCAACCAACCATGGATCAAAAATATTCGAAAAAGAAAACTGTGTCTGTACTGAACATATACATACTTTTTCTTGCCAGGATTCTCTAAGTAATATAGCATAACAACTATTTAGATAGCATTTACATTGTTTTAGGTATTATAAGTAATATAGAGATGATTTAAAGTATATGGGAAGATGTGTGGAGGTTATATGCAAATACTGTGCCATCTTATATTAGGTACTTGAGCATTGAGGATTTTGTATCCAAGGGAGGTTCTAGAACCAATCCCCTATGGGTATCGAGGGACAACAGTACCACATTCCTCAAACACTTAAGCTGTATAAGAAGCATAGAAGAATTATGTTCTGTTATCATTCATTTATTAATTCATTTACCAAATATTTATTGATAATTACTGATGAGTAATACCCTGTGTAAATTTGAGAGGAGAAATAATAACAGCTAAAACTAACTTAGCAAAGATCTGTGCCAAGCACTGTGTTAAACACTTTACACATTTTACATGTAAAGTTAGACTATTATATAATATTAATAATAATTTTTATTATTATCTAAGGTCACTCACTAGGAGGTGTTGGATGCCCGATACTCAGATCATGCCTTTCTGATTCTAAAGTCCATGCCCTGGTTATAACTCTTATGCTGTACTGCTCTCTTTATGCTGTAATAATCCCAATATGGATTTTACATTTGAAAAACTCAAAATTCATTTTGGATAGAAGAATGGTTTTTAAAAAATTTAAAATACTATCTGATAATTGTTATAATAGAAATATGACCAAAGTGCTGTGGGGAAAAGAATTGAATAGAGATCAATTAATGATTCCTAGTGGACGACTGGAAGGCTTTATGAAGCCTACACATGTTCACAGTATTTTGGAAAAAATAATTTGTAATTTTACAGGGGAGAATGGTTGAAAATCTTTTTGGAAAAAGGGAACAGCACAGTCAAGGCAAATAGGTCTAAAAGTAAAAGGTGAAGGTTATTGACAATAGAAAACAGGCTGCGTGGCGCAACTGGAAAAGAGAAGACTAAAGAGATATCTTGGGGTTAGTTTATTAGGTACATTTTATGCCATGACACAAGAGTTAGTTTGTGGAAAGAAGATTAGAGGATTAAGTTTGGAATTCAAGGAAATACCAGTGTTTTGATACCGTGTGAAAGAGGAATCAACATAATTAAATGAGAAGAAATATGAGTTAGGGAAGATTTATCAAAGAGTAGATTTCTTACAAGTCAAAGGAGTAAAATGTCAAAGAATATCAACTCCAGACAATTTAAAAAGGACAAGCATTATAAATGGTTTATTGGATTTTACAACTAAGTGGCTATTATGAAAGATGTTTTGGAAGCCCTATAGAGACAGAAACCAAACTACAGTCGTTTAATTAAAAAGCGAGAAAGTAGAGAAAAATGAAGATTCCTATCTGAATGTTTGGCTGTGGATTAAATGAAGGATAACAATAAGTACGATCTAGAGGAAAACAGTTTTATAACAAGGAAGACTAAAGTACTCAAGAGGCCTGTTTTTCACTATTTATTAAAGGTCCAATGTTAGAGAATGTGACTGATAGAGAGATGGTTCAGGCAGATTTTCATGTTCATGTTTCTTAGATTTGAAAGTTCTAGAATATGGAAAATTATCGTAGTTTTTTCTGGGATATTTATAGATCATATGGTACTAAACTGTAAGTAAGTATAAGTAAAATTTAATATAAAGTATCTATGATCATTGCAATACAAAATAGTCTAGCTAAAGGACTATTAAGCCTGCAGCATATCTTCCTAGTGGAACATTCTTTTCACAAGGAGCGATTTTTGGAAACATGCGTTTCAGCCACAGATCTCAATTGGTACTTGTTATGTATCTGTAATGAAAAGTTGTATGTACTATTTCATCTAAAAGCCTTTACAGGAAACAGAAATTGCTTTAAGAGATATAATATAGTGTTTGCTTTAGTTTTGTTGGTAGTACATTTTTCTTCTCTTCATGGAGTGAAAAACTATTCGAATTGTGCAAAACTTATACACACTTGGAATGTCTAGAAAGTATTCAGATCTGTGAAGGTGACAGTTTTTACATCATAGAAGTTTTATTACTGTATCCTTCAATTTACAGAGTAGATTTGTTCTTTGAGAGTTTTCATTTTTGTCTCTTGATGGTCTTTTTCACTTATTACTATGTCTGGAAGGAAAAGAATACTCCAAACAGAAGCCTAGGAAAAAGAATAAAATCTAGGGTTTTATATTTTTTCACATTTATTTGGAGGGAGTTTTAACATTTATTTAAGTAGGTATATTGAATAATATTAAAACCATATTTTTGAAAAATCTAACATTCATTTTGACAACGTTTGTACTGTTGTTGCATTGTATGTTATAGAAGTTATTAATTTTGTGAAAAATCATTGAAATCAAAAGCAAATTGAGTATGCCTTCCTACCTTCTAAGATTTCTCCCTAGGGTTAGACTTTCATTTATATTGAATTTAAGTTTCTTTGTAATGTAGACCTACCTCCCCGGCATTTTTTCCCAGCAATACCCACAATACATTTCACCCTCTAATAATAAAATGGTGTTTGTAGCTACCCTGCCTCCCCTACCACTACTACCATAGTAACAGGGACACAGGCGTGCACATGTAGAGCCTCACAGCACAAATACAGCACCACTCCACATGCAGATGTCTTTGCTCAAACAGCTCACCGAACCCAAATGCCTCTCCTACGTTATTTCTAGATACTCTTATTAGCCCATTAGTCTCAACTCAGCTATCATCTCTTTATGTGTGGCACATGGCAAGTGAACAGTAAATGTTGGCTAAATTGGACTTCAGTTTTTCAAAAGGAAGAAATCAAATTTTAAAAAAAAATAATATATACATGCAAATTTTTCTTTTCGTCATATTATGGACTGAATTGTGCCTCCCTACCCTCAAATTCGTATGTTAAAGCCCTAATACACGGTACCTCAGAATGAGACTGTATTTGGAGATAGGATCTTTAGAGATGATTGAGTTACCAATGGGGGTTATTTTTTTTTTGGGGGGGGGCTCAATCCAATCTGACTGTGTCCTTATAAGAAGGGAGATAAGAAGAAAAAGAGAAAGAGGCATGAGACACACTGCAGGCCAGAGAGATGACCGTGTTAATACTGTGAAGTCAGCTATCTGCAAGCCAAGGAGGTAGGCCTTAGAAGAAACCAAACCTGCCCACCTTGATCTCAGACTTCTAGCCTGTGAGAAAATAAATTTCGATTGCCTAAGCCTTCCAGTCTGTAGCATTTTGTTATGGCAGCTGTGGCAAACTCATATAGATTTTGGAACCAGGGTGGATTACTTCTATAATAAATGCCTAAAAATATGGAAGTGACTCTGGAGCTGGGTAATAGGGAGAGGATGGCAGAGTTTTGAGGCACATGTTAGAAACAGCCCAGATTGCCTTGAAGAGATTATTGGCAGAAATAAGGATGTTGCAGTTGCTTCCATTGAGGTCTCAGATGGCAATGAGGCATGCGTTACTGAAAACTAGAGGAAAGGCAGTCCTTGTTATAAAGTGATAAAGAACTTTGCTGAACTGTGTTCCAGTGCTTTGTGGAAGGTAGAACTTATAAGTGATTAACTTGATATTTAGCTGAGATTTCTAAGCAAAATATCGAAGGCCTAGTCTGCTCTTTCCTCACTGCTCATATTAAAATGTGAAAGGAAAGAAATAAATTGAAGGAATTGTTAAGCAAAACTGAAGATTTAGAAAATTCTTAGCCTATCCATATTGTAAGAAGATGAAAAAGCATGTTCTGGAGTGGACATCAAGGGAGTAGTGGCTGGATAATCATTTGCTATAAAGGAGAATGGGTGTAGCTCATGGATCCAGTCAACCATCTCAGCATAAGTGCTGAAGGGGACAGAGACAGGACAGAATGAAGGAAGGCTGCTGAACTTTTGGTGCATCACTATGTGCGTTTTGGCTGGAAAAGCCACTGGTGACCACTCTTTTAAGAGCAAAATATCTTCATCAGGATTCCCACACTTCCATAGCTTACTTTTGGTTATACATTCTCAGAAACACAGCAGTAACTCGTCTTTCAGACCCTTACCACAGAAGACTAGGGAGATACTGAAATGTGCTAACAGACTGGGTGCAGTGGCTCACACCTATCATCCCAGCACTTTGGGAGGTCAAGGCAGGAGGATCACTTGAGGCCAGGAATTTGAGAACAGCCTGGGCAACATAGTGAGACCCTGTCTCTACAAAAAATTTTGAAAAATAGCCGGGGGTGGTGGCACACACTTGTAGTCCCAACTACTTGGGAGGTTGAGGCAAGAGGATCACTTCAGCCCAGGAATTGGAGGTTTTAGTGAACTGTGATCAGGCCACTGAACTTCATCCTGGGTGACAGAACAAGACCCTATCTCTAAAAAACAACCCCCAAAAATTAAAAAAAAAAAAATTAATGTACTAAGAAAACTTCTCCTGGGCTTATATCACCAGTGCTTGAGTGTTTATGAATGGATGTAGCAGAGGACAGTGAGGAAGTCGGGAATTCTTCCTTTTAGAATTCTTCCTCCTGTTTTTTGAATTTTGAATGCATTTTTAAATCCTTATTCTGCTCACTCCTGTCTCCTGTATTGACAGCACTGGAGGGTTCATTGTTGGCTAGTATCTTCACTCAAAAATGTGAAACAGACAGTAAAGAAGTTCTGTTGGGTCCACAACAAGATACACTAAGTGGAAAGAACACAGGTTTCAGAGTAAGACTTATCTGGATTCACATACTTGTTCCTCCAGCTACTATTGGTGTGGCCTACTAGCCTCCATAATACTTAGTTTCTTCTTTAAGATGATGATTCTAGTATGTACATATAAAAACCTCCATAGGAAAGAAAGACAGATAAGATTGGTCTGAAAACCTGTGTTTAGTGCCACTGGGTCCTTTATTTCTGCTTGGCTTTGACCATGATTTTAACTAGGTTTTATTTTTAAATATTGGTGGTGTAACACTGTGATATATGGTTTTATTTTAGGTAAATTGCTGAAGTTTTCTTGGATATCCCAAATTCTAGCTTCTGTTTTTTATAAGCAGCTGTTGGCTGGGATTTTAGCATTGTAGTAAAGAACAGCAAAGATTTGAAAATCCGTATTTTTGTACACACTTTGTCTTTTTTAATCTGACTTCTCTTTGTAATATTAATTCTTTTGAGAAATTACTCAGGGTTCTCAATGAGCCTGAAGACACCTAATTCAACACTTCATTCATTCATATAGACTTTGGTAGAGAATGACTGAAAGCATTGTTTCTCAGACTAGGATAAAAGAACTCCTCAAAGTCAATCTGAAATACATTTTCTTCATTTTATTATTTTATTTGACCACAGATATTTATTTTAGAAATAAAAATTATTAATCCTGATTATTTTTAATATATGATCATTTCCTACTAATATCCATTGTCATTGTGGTTTCTGTTCAGAGTTTCTTTGTGCAAATGTACATTTGCAGAGTGTTATATATTAATACTTAAAATGAGATCATATGATACATACTATTTTATGTTTATTTACCTACAATACATTGTAAACATCATTCCATGTTAATGTGTATTCTTAGATGCTTTTCATCTTAATGGTTGAACATTGTTCTGTTGCCTGGTTATCCGTACTATATTTAACCAACCCTATAGAATTCAATAATTAGACAGATTGTTTGTTCATTTATTTATTTCTTACTGTGTTTTTCCTAGGGTAAAACCTTCTGTACACAAATACCTGTGTACTCATCTCATTAGTTTTCTAGGATTAACACTCAAAAGTGGAAATATTGGGTCTAAAGTTACAGACTTTAAGAATCAAGCTAGCTATCTCTTTGGAGAAATTATACTCACTCACATTTTCCTTGTCTGTAAAGTAATGGGTTTGAACTAATTGTTCACTAACACACTCCAAAACTTTAAGGTACAATGTATTTAAGTGTGGTTTCTATTAGTATTTGGTTTTTGTCTAGAAATTGGTATAAATTACATCAGAATCTCAGCCCCAGATACAAATTCTTCTAAAATTCCTCTAAAATATCTACAAAAATACTGAAAAGACAAAGATCCCTTTAGCAGCAAAAATAAAGAGTAACAGAAAACCTATTGTTAACTCTCTGGGGCAACTGAGGAGCTAATCATAAATTTCTTGGATCACAAATAAGTATTTCTGTTTATTTTTTCTGTATGATTTTACAGTTTATTTCTCTGATACATCAAAATAATATACGAGCATATATCTAGGCATATAAATAGGCTACTTATGCCTTATCTAGGCATATAAATAGGCTACTTATGCCTAACTTCAGAGGGAAGAATAGTCCTTTTGTACTATGAATTCCAAGGCTCATAGATCCAAAGTCTGTAAGAACTAGAATCTCCGGTATCTGTCCCTTGATTCCTTCATACATCACCTTTTGAGATAAAAAAAAAAATACTGCCAATCTTTTCTTCCTACATTCATTCATCAACAAAAATTTATGGAGCACCTACTATATATATCAGATACTATCTTAGGCACTAGAGAATGTATCAATGAACAAAACAGACACAAATATTCACTTTGCAGATGTCTAAGAGAGAGGGGATAGAAAAGAAAGAAAATAAATTCATAAAATATTTAAGTGTGTTAGTAGTGTTAAATGCTGTTATATGTTAAGATAAAAATAGAGCAGAGAAGAAGGATATGGAATTTTGAGGAGAGGTTTAAAATATACAGTTAGGTGGCCAGTTAAGTAGTTATATTTGAGTCAAGATCTTAAGGAAAAGTGAGCATGGGCCATGAAGCTATATGGGGAAAGAGATTCCAGTCACAGAAATAAAAAAATAAATAACGTAAATACAAAAGTAAGAATAATAATCACATCGTTTTGACTAAAAATATAATATATAAAGTATATAATCTAATTTTATAAAAAGTGTATGCATACAACACATATTAATATATACAAACACGTATAATGACATATGTATAATGTCTTTTTATGATATATAATGTCTTTTTATGATATACATGTAC
This sequence comes from Indri indri, assembly GCA_004363605.1. Lineage (NCBI taxonomy): Eukaryota > Metazoa > Chordata > Mammalia > Primates > Indriidae > Indri > Indri indri. Next base: position 3,865 of record RJWJ010002862.1, on the reverse strand, counting down.
ATACACACTGAAGAGTATTAAAGAAAACACATCAGAATGATAACAATGGATGGATATCTGTTATTGCTGGAATTTGGATAATATTTATTTTTCAAAGATAATTTTCCATGTAATCCATATTCTGTTTTAAAAATGGAAGAAAAAAACAAGCTTTTATTTGAATTGTTTGGAAAGGGAGAAGTAAAAAGATCTAACTCTAATATTACATTGCTCCTAAAATCATATCAATTCAGGCACTCACTGTTTTGAAAATGGCAGTATGGCAAAACTCCAGGACACTTCTTATAATATATATTATTGCTCCTTGCCCATAGCAAGAACAATTCTCCATGTGGTCAAAAACAAGAGAGCACTGTTAGTGTTTATGTTTTACTTCTTCATTTGAAACAAAAGCTAAAAACAACTTGCTATGAGCATTTTCCCTACATGTTTTTTTTTTTTTGGTTAGATTTATCATATATTGGCATCTGATTTTTGTTTATCTTTTTTTGGAAAATGGTTCTGCACAAAATTATCTTTTTTTCTCATCATTTATGTATGTGTGTGTGTGCGTGCATGCATGTGTTTTTACATTTCTCATATTGCTCTATGATATCCATATTTTATGGCTACAATTGACCTCTCATCTTTGTGTGGCCTTTGGACATAAAACATATTTCCCTGAAATTGGCCTGGGATGCTGCCTGTTCTTTTCTGTGGCCTCTTTAAATTTGGATAGCTATCGCTCTTCAGCAGGTCGTAAATTCCTTTAAGTAAGAAGTTGTCTGATTTATCTATTTTATCCCAACAGCTAGCATGCATTCTCCATGTAACATGTGCTTAATTAAAGTTGTTAAAAAGCTAATGTCTTGGTGCTTGTATTCTATTATGATATATGGAAGCCTATGATATAACAATTATTCTATCATCATTGTAATAGCACGTCTTTCTTCATTAATAAATTCTCAAAGACCGAAGAGTCAGAAAATAAGAGAAAAATTATCCATTTTACCACGATTTTTGGTCTGCTTGTCTCATTTCTAAAACTACTGTATGATGTTTCCTGAGTGCTATGGAACTCACATTAAATATCTAAATAAAGAACAAAACAGGCTTAATACAGCATCTTATTAGGAAAACTTAATTGGATTAATTTTGTTCTCTCTTCCCCTTGCCTTTTGTTTGTTGTCTGCTTTTTTTTTTCTTTGAGATTCTCTCTCAAAAATGGGTAGGGAATAAGAGGAAAGTCAGGTATTAGCACCTGCCCTTGAGAGCCTCTGAGTCTACCTGAGGGACAAGATGAGGCAAGAAGGAATATGGCAGGTACTTTGGGCATTTGAGTTGTGTAAGATAAATGGTGCTTGTGGAGGGATATTGGACAATAATATTAATAATTATTAATATTAATTATGGTAATAATAATTCTCACAAAATCGGCATGCTAAGACAGGAGAAATTCATCCTATGAGCAGTAGGGGACCATTGGTACCATTTGAAATATTAAGTGTCACAATCATGTGTATGTTTCAGAAAGGTCTTAACGACATGGTGATCCGTTAGAAAAGTAGCCCCTAGATTTGCAAAAGTCGATTTTATAATGACTTCCAATTTGCAATGGAAAGGACGATAAAGATTTTTCAATTAAAAATGACTAATGAGTTTGTTAATAAACAGAGCACAAAGAAAGTGTAGAGGACCTTGTATCTCTGGATTGAAGTTTGCTTTGTTTGTTCACTTTTTCTTCTCCGTGCCTCTTTTCTCATCTTAATGTGGAAATGCTAATAGCATCTATCCCCTAAGATTGTTTTGAGGATTAAAAATGTCTTCAACATAATAAACACTTAACAAAAAAAGTAAAATCTTAAAGCCATTGTAATAGACCAGACAGAAAATAATCAAACCCTAGTATAATTTGAGCTACTAGGAATCTGAAGATGAAAAATAAGTTGAGGTTTTTTAAAAAGTGTGTGTTACTAAAAATAAGCAAAATCTGGCATCAACAAAAGGTTAATAGTGCCAAGACAGTGACAGTAATGGCGACTGGGAAGGGAACTGCAATAAAGCCAGCTCGAGTACTATCGAGGGTGTCCGTCCTCAATTACCTTAGAAAATATGAGTGGAAACTAGCTTTATAAACATTTTCGAAATGAATTTTTTAAAATGCAGAAGGATGCAAAGTGAATATGTAAGTACCAAAGGGACATCCGTTTAGAGAGTGATCTGAATTAAGCACTTTGTCATTTTCTTCAGTTTTGTGATTTTCCAATCTAATTATTTTATTAAAAGTTCAGCATTATTTTCCAAGTCCTTAGGGTGAGAAGTACATGAGGAAATTCACAGGTACTAGAGAAGCTTTCATTGAGGCTTTTGGGAGGAAGATAATGAGTTCTCTTTTTGTCACAAATTTTTAAAAGGTGGGAATTATTCCTCTATATTATGATGGCTAATTAAGGTTTTGGTTTCTCAAAATATTGACTTTGCAAAAAGGAGACTGCACAATTTGTTCACTGGTCCTCCTGTCAGCCTGCGCTGTACTCCTCCGTGTGGACCAATGACCTTGTAGCTCCATAGAGATTATTTGAGACGAGCCCAAGGAAGTTGTCCTGAGTGATTTCAAACTGAACACAACTTTTCAGAGGGGGGTATTAAGCAATTCAGCGTCAGCAGTCTGTGTTGTCCACATTTCAAGAGTCAGGTCACTGCATGTCCCTAGTTTGCTTTCTGCCCCTTGGCATATTTTCAAAGCACAAAATATAAAATGTGCATGTCTTTCAGAGCAGTAAAGGCCAAGACAACTTGTCACATCAATATCTATCCTTTATCATCCCAGGTATAAAGTTGTAGCCTGTTCTAGCTTTCACCAGGCAACTCGTGCCATGGGGAAAAAACAACACAGATACATTTTTCTGTGCAAGTATAAACTCCAGTTTGTGCTTTGAGAGTACAAGAGTCACTGCTTAATAAAGAACAATTATTACATAGTCGTATACTGGGCAGATAGTGGCATGTAGCTTTGATGTGGTCATGTTATTTTCCTTGATTTTGGGGACATATTCTTGGCATTTAATATAATTAGTCAGAATAACCAAAGAAAGCAAACACAAAACACTATATATTATTTTTGTTTGTGTAACTATTACCACTTTAACAATTTAAATTCTTTTGTCTCTATTAGCCTGCTTTCCTTAGATTTTACAGCTATAACAAACAACCTCAAAGTTTAGATGCTTATAGCAGAAAAGATTTATTTCTTGCTCATGTCCCATGCTTGAACAAGTCAATAAAATTATATTAATTAACCTTCAACCTAGCACTTGATCCCAAATGAACCCTGTACAATTCCCAAATGAGGACTAGACTCATATGCTTACCAGTTGCTTTAGTTTATAAATTTAAACAAATTAAAAATTGCTTATATTACCATCATTTAGGGAAATAATTTATTTCTTGTTTTCTATGCTAGGATAGTAGCAGAAAGAGACATCATGTTAAAGGAATAGAGAAACTAAGGCCTAACTTTTTTTATTGGGAATACAAATCAGAAATTATAATTACATTGATATTGGTATGCCATATGCAATCTTTAAATTTAACATTTATAATATTGCTTATCATTTGAGTTAAACTAATTCAGATGCAAATTTTATATATATTATATTTCTCAAGAAACCTGGAACTATTATTTATTTATTTATTTATTTTTGCTTTTGAGAAGTTTAATTTGCCTTGGTAAAAAGAAGAAGGAAGAAAAAGAAAGACTTGAGGTGGTGAAAGAAAACCATATAAAATAGAAAGGAAAAAATATAAATTAGGATTGGAAGTAGATGTAAGAGGAAAATAAAGGTTAAAACACAAGAGGCTAGATCTGTGGTAAAGTGTGACAAAA